>APFE031638774.1:1353-182116 GCA_000404065.3 Pinus taeda | reverse complement strand
TTTAAAAATAATTTTAATTTAAAACTACAATGGATATTTTTGAAGTTGATTATATAATTCATTGCTAGAGTTTTCTCACACAGTAATGAAAAATTAATATATCTTTTTCTACCACGTTAATTAATGTTCGATACAATGTGATCATTTTTAATAATTTAAATGTTTAATTTGGAGTAGTCTACCTAGGCGGTAGAATGGCCCGTTTTCCGGCACTGGCCGGAAAATCGTCCGGCTCCGGCGGCCGGCCATTCTACCACCCTCCCCTAGCTCCGCCACCCTCCTGCGCGGCCACCCTCCCCTGTCAACAATCCTGACATTCCCTGACAAGGGATCCGATCGCCGAGTAAATCCTGACATCGCCTGACAGATTTTCCGGCGGTTCCAATTTGAATTGAGGCTCGTTCGGGTTTGCGTTAGGGCTTTCAGAGCAAGCAATTTCAATCCAATGGCGATGATGGCGCCTGCGAGGAGGTTTATGCTTTCGGAGTAGTCTACCTAGGCGGTAGAATGGCCCGTTTTCCGGCACCAGCCGGAAAATCGTCCGGCTCCGGCCGCCGGCCATTCTACCACCCTCCCCTAGCTCTGCCACCCTCCTGCGCGGCCACCCTCCCCTGTCAGCAATCCTGACATTCCCTGACAAGGGATCCGATCGCCGAGTAAATCCTGACATCGCCTGACAGATTTTCTGACGGTTCCAATTCGAATTGAGGCTCGTTCGGGTTTGCGTTAAGGCTTTCAGAGCAAGCAATTTCAATCCAATGGCGATGATGGCGCCTGCGAGGAGGTTTATGCTTTCCATATGGGGAAGGAAGAATTCTCAACGCTCCATCCACTCCTTGAATACCAGTGGCGACTCGCACGTTAAAACACTCTGTCAGACCAACAGGCTTACGGAGGCAGCGAATACCTTCAGCCATCTGCTTTCAGCTAAATCTAATCCCACCATCACCACCTGCAATATTTTGTTAAGTACCCTAGTCCAACGGAACCGACATCAATCAGCATTGCGTGTTTACAGACTTATGGTTGAAGCAGACATTGTTCCAAATCTCATTTCTCTGAGCATTGTTATCAACTGTCACTGTGAAACAGGTAGAATGGATTACGCTTTCAAAGTGTTTGAAGGAATGGAAGCACATGGCTATATTCCAAATGTCGTAATATTCAGTACCCTCATCAAGGGGCTTTGCAGGACGGGCAGGACGGAGGATGCTGTCAAACTGTTCAATCAAATGGTGAACAAACGAGAGCTTCCTAATATTTTTACCTATAACACCCTAATAGATGGGTTCTGCAAGAGAGTGAAAACTCACGAGGCGTATGGATTGATAGCTGTTATGCTGCAACAGGGTCATGAGCCTGACACTATTACATTTACTACCCTCATGGATCGACTTTGTAAAGAAGGTAAGCTCCAGGAGGTCAATCAACTACTGTATCTGATGTTAAAAGAAGGGCATAACCCCAATGTTATTATATTTAATGCTTTAATTGATGGTTTCTGTAAGGGAGGTAAATTGGAGGAGGCTATGAAGCTATTCTATGAAATGCCCCACATAGACATACACCCCAATGCTGTCACATACACTGCGCTTATCGATGGTTTCTGTAAGGAAGGCAAGTTGGAGGAGGCTATTGAGCTATTCTATGAAATGTCTGACAGAGACATATAGAGGACAATAGACCATTGCATGAGGTCTTAAAATTGGTTTGGCATGACACTGACGTATTCTGCAGCAAACAACAGTCTCGGTAAAGATATCGCTGTAGCAGTGACTTGCAGTCGATGAAATACAGGGATGACTTTGGTAATGATGCACTAGCAAGCTCTGAAACAGATTTGGCAGTTCAGGTTAATGAAGTGATCTTAGTGGAATTGCTCTGAAAACACATTTGGTTCAGGGTTTAATGGGCCGCACATACTGATTAAATACACCAGTTCATCAATCTAAAAAGGAATTGGCTTTAACAGTTAGTGTCGTGCAACTTGCCACTGATGAAGTTGCCCCAAGAAAATTTCAATGATATTTTTCACAATAATAATCTGGAATTGGTTTGATAAAATGGTTAGTGGCTTGTCATTACCATTGATAGAGTGTACCTTGTGAACTTCAATGGAGGGATTGTACTTAAATGGACTAACCCACTTCGATGTTTTGAACTGCGGTTTGTGTGCACTTTTGTAGTTTGTTTTCGAATGCCTCCTTTTTGTTATGTTTTTGACTCTCGAGGCTGTATAATATTTTCTTTTTCATTCATTGAATGCCCAGACTCTATATCTATTCAGTACCTGTTCTCATTATAAGATACAATAGTAGTGATGATTGTCACAACATGTCTTAGTTACAGCGCATTTTTTAATTAGACACCTTGGTTGGCTAGTTTCTGTTGTCCAAATTGTAGTAGCTGAGACAACTGTTATCTTTGTGTCCCATCTGTTGTGAACTTGCACTTGCTGTAATCAGCAAGCTTTCATGGGACCATTCCATTCTTTTAATAACAAGTTATTTTATCTATGGCAAGGGCAGGTCGGTTCAATAACATCTCCAGACGTTCAACAGCTAGTTTAGACTATGTCCACACATCCCAAACTGATTATGATAATTTGGTTTAGTCTATGTGCACACATCCCTGAAATTTGCATAAAATGTAATAGATTTGAAGAAATGGTTGATGTGATGCATTCAGCCTAAATGTACATATGTATACACAACATACTTCAGAACTCTGTTTCAGACCTGTAGACAATTGTACTGGCTTCAAGGCTGTACCCTGATCTCAACATATGAGGTGACTTTGACACAGGATGTACTCAGATATGGTTGTAGAGGAGTCTGATGTAATGCACAAGCAGTTTGGATCCACATTTTGAATACTGCCGCCACGACCTTGGCGTCTGATAAAAGTAAGCATGCTCTTAGACTGTTAAAGGAGTGCCTGTAATGATCGTCTGGAACGTCTGCAGTAGCATCTAAAACCTGCGGTCATGGCAATCAAATAGACTGGGCCGAATTTTTTGAGCAGTTTTGCATAAAGGGCCTGTGTGTATTAGGGTCGACTCTTGGAGACAAATTTTTTAACATACATTGGAGTTGACATATCCATTAAAACAAAAAATGATTGCTTAAATAGTGTTGGCTGACCCTTTAGGTTGAGCATTATTTGGATTGAAATTTTGATATTTTGACGTGGCTGTTTGGAGCCCTTGCTGTATGGATTGGTTTTGGTTTGATGGTCTTGACCATAAGTTTGATGGCATCGTTTAAATTTGGACCATGTATTTACTTGGAAGTACCTTTGAAGTTTAAAAAGAAGAGAAAACCCATCGTTTGGGAGGCTTGGGGCTGTTCAAGCAGTTTTGAGGCTTACTTATTCATTTCCGGGAAGGATCCTTGAAAGTATTCTGGCCCTGCTTTGAGATCTTACAAAAAATATTGTTAAATTTGGAAGGCTTAAATTCCACTATTGAGGATTTCCCTAGCTTAAAAGGGGTTTGTGGAGCATAATGAGATGGTTGGTTTATGCTGGGAAGTTTTATTACAGTTCTAAGTTGTGATATGAATTCACTTGGAAAGGTACCTTCCACGACTGGTGGGGAACTCTATTTGAGATGTGGATGTGGATCAACCTAGAAGGTATCTTTTGGAGCATACTCGTATGAGCTTGTGTGCCCAATGCCCATTTTGGAGGGTTTCATTGTAATTTTGAAGACTAATTGAAGGATTATTGTGCATTGAAGGGAATTTGGGGATTGGATGTTAAACCACAAGACCATTTTCTCCCCTCATTTTTGGAGATAGGTCACCTTTTGAGGGCCTTGTGCCACAAGTTTTTGTACATTTGGCATTAAAAAGCTTGTTTTGTATTATTTTAGGTCCTAGGATAATTAATTCTTGAAGAGGTCCTGTTTCCCTCTATAGGCTAATTTAGAGGATTTTAGCTTAAAAAGTAATATTTTATTGTAAGGGAAGTTGAGCACGTTCTCTATAAATAGAGATGCACTTCCTCTCATTTTGGCATAGAGTTTTGGGGGAGAAATCTCATAGCCAGTCTAATTTTTTTGCGATTTCCTTTTGTAAGATTTGGCTATGGATATTTTTGCGAATTCCTTTTGTAAAATTTGGCTATGGATATTTCAAGTTGAGTAAATTGTCTTCAGGAGGATGTAGATGAAGTGATTCTATGATGATTTTGTGCACTTTTATTGTAATGCCCTAATGTATTGAATCTTTTATGGTGGATAAGCATCATCTTAATCTTTCTCTTTCTTGTTATTGGTCACAACATCAACCTGCGCTATATCTAACATCTCCTTTTGCAAAATTTTCACCATGCATCCATTAAAGAAAATTAGTATAGCATTCCTTGACCTTAAATCTACAATTGATTGAAAATTGGTAGGGTGTTAATTGAAAGTTTTTTCACTCTCTTAACTTGCTTCAGTCATGTCTTTGGCCATAGGCTTACACCTTGTCTAACTCCATATGCCCAAAAATTCATTGATAAGCTATGGCATTGATTCTTTGTTCTTCATCACTTTATACCTTTTTGTCAAAAAAAAAAAAAACATTTTTCTAGGCTCTAATCTTGACTACTTTAAGAAACCTAGTAATCCTATCTTCCACCTAAACCCTAATTAATAAGACCATTTGATTGGTAGAGTGTGAAGTAGAAGCTTTGGAGAGCTTTTGACTTAGTGTGTCTAGGCCATTGGATCTCTAGGATCTATAGAGAGAACCACACTTGAGTTAGAGGAAAGGAGAGGTGACTCATGGCCCCTTTTGAGATGTAGCAAGTCTCACACTTGAGCTTTTGGAGTTTATCTCTACAAGTGTGAGATTTTGTTGTCATTGCCAGGGAGGTAAGTCCATTACTCAAAGGCAACATTGGATGAAGTTTGAGCTTGACACTATTTCCATCTAGGTAACTCCATTGGAAGAAAAAAGACCTTGTTCTTTTAGTCTTTGAATACTTGACTTTTGCAAGGTGAAGTAAGCATCATTGTGAAGGCATTTGAAGCTCACCTTAGTGACTTGCAAATTTAAATTTTCATAGTTGAAGTTTTGTATAGACAAAAGATGGCCCCTTGGGATTTGCATGTGTTGTATCCTCCATTGGATATTGAGAATATCTTGGGCTACCCAACAAGTCCTCCTCCAAAACATTATGTGGAGCTTCCAAATTTTGAAGGGGACTCTTTTGCTCCTATCCCACATGTCTCAGTATATATGAAAAATGTGTCAAAATCCGGTCACAGACATGAAGATGCCATGATGAGATTGTTTCTTCTTTCCTTCAAACACGAGAATTGTGATTGGTTCAAGCATACTTGTAGTCCAAAGACTATAACTTCTCTCAATGTTTTGATGAAGTTCTATATTAGGTTTTGTGGCACTAGATCGCAAAGTTTTGAAGACACATATGAAGACTTGTTGGCAGCCCTATACCACAAACAAGGGGATGAGACTCCAAATCATGAAGATGTTATTGTTGTTGTAAAGGAGGAGGTTGTTGCTATCATAGATGGAGGAGGCAACCTATAAATTGGAAATAGATAATTGTTTAGTAATTCAAATTTGAAGCATTGTGAGGAGCCTAGAGAAGGATATTTTGAAGAAACTGGGCATTGTACAACCTTAAAGATTAATCATAATTAAGTACTTGATGAAGAGAAAAGCACATAATTGGAAGAAGAAAACACTACTAGTATCATTGAAGAGGATATTGAAGATCCAACAGAACAACACAACAATGCCCCTAATTTGCACTTGAACTTGGATTTATATTTAGAACAAACAAGGGAAAACCATGTGTTTTTTTTCAAGGAATCACCAAATTTTGATAATGATTGTGAAGATGTTGATGAGGAAATTGATATTGTAGAATATGATAGGTCGAATGTTGTTATAGGGCTTGGCTTATGCATAAATGATGGGCTTGGGCATGAAAATGACGATCCGCGTTCAAAGGAACACTTTTGCTTGGAATGAGGGATATTGGTAGGCCATGTGAAAAAGATTTCAATGGTGATTAAATTGAAGACAAGGTTGTTGCTGAAAATGACACATGCTCTACTAAAGATATAGTCCTTGTTACTGAGAAAATTTGGGTGAATGCATACTCTAGTTAACATTCCAAACTCAAGGTATTTCCCGGTCATTCTGAAAATCAACCTTATGATGATATTCCTTTGGCTATTTTGGTCGATGAAGATTCCAACGACAACTTGAACGGGCCACCCAACCCTAAAGCAAGCCCTGTGTTGGTCCAAGAAACTAGCTATGATTTGGGGCTTGGCAACTTTGCAAACGAAGATTGCAAGAACAAATTAATGATGGAAAATACATTATCTCGTGAAGGTGGTGTTAAAGCCACGACATCTTATGCACAAGTCCTAGTTTGGGTTGTTTGTCTTGTTTTCTTGCCATGATGAATGGATCTGTGTCAATGGTAGTAGTCTTCAGACAGATTGTGGAAGAAATTGAGTTCAGGGTAACTAGTGATTATCCCATTAAAGAATACATAAAGATTCTTGACCAATCAAAACCACCTAAAGGAATTCGAGTTAGAATTGGAAGTAGATGATTCTGCGTAGTCTTGCTTTAGATGCTGGTAGTGTTTAGTGTTTTGAGAGAAGTGCCTGGAATGACGACAAACAATGAGGCATATACATTGCCCTTGTTGAAGGGTTAAAAGAGGCAAAACAACATGATGTCAATGATATTGAAGTCTTCACCAACTCTGAGTTGATATGTAATCAGATGAAAGGCATCTATCGGGTTCGGAAGGACAATTTAAAACCTCTTCATAAGGAAGCAATAAATTGGAGTTGTCAATTTCAACATTTTACCATCAATCACTCTGCAGATACTGAAAAGATGTCCACTAATATAATGTCAAGGGCATTTTTAAGCACATATGTAGATGCCAAATATGACATAGGATCACCATCCATTGCAACAGAAATCATTGATCACCATCAATATAAATCCCCATTGTGCGAATGGGTTGTTGTTATCATTTTTCTGGAGTCTATCATAGCATGGTTCTTTCACTAAAGAAGAACCTATTAATGTTTTATTTTTCCCCAACATGCAATGATTACGGTTTTTTGTATGGGAGACAAATTTATGGACAAATGTAATATATTCCATGTACATGGACAAATGTATTTTGAGAAAAGTCACTGATTCATGGTTTTGTGATTATCATCAATACATTATGATGTTGTATGATCCTTCCAAACACCTTCTCAGAGCTTTGTTTCTGGAGAGATATTGATATGCTATGTGATTTGTTCGTTGGTCGTTGATCAGTGATGAAAGGTTTCTTTACTATGTTTATAAGCAATTTATTCTTAATAACACATATTTCTCTTGAAACTAGTTTCAATTTATTTCTCTTCCAGTTTACATAATTGGCTGGATAGTACCTGTTTTTGGAAGACTTTGAGAGATAGTTCGAAAGTAAAGTTGCATTTTGCCAATTTATCTGTTCAATCTATATGAGTATTTTTTTTTTAATGTAAATCAAGCATTTCATGGATTTTTTTAGGGTTCAAGACCTTATAACAAGATTTAAAGTCATTATATAATGACAATTAAATTTGAGTAGCAAAGATAGCAATCATTCTTTTTAAACACTAGAAATAAACTCAATTGACCCTCTTGATTACTTGCAAAATCTTATTTCTCAGTTTTATTATTTATAAAATGAAATTAACTGCTTTTACAATGCATGTGATGAGATATTGTACATAAACAAGTGACATACTTGTTCATAAAGGGCACTCATACAATCTTTCTTGTTTATATCTATTGTCCACAAATCAAATCTCGGAATCTCAAGTACCCAAAGTTGCAATATTAGAGTGTAACAGGTTCTTCAATCAACCTAGATGGTTGAAATCACAGTTTAAAGAAAAAAAATTGTGATATCAACAATTTCATGTAAGCCAAATTCTAGAGGTAGCCTGAAACTGGTTATATTATTTAATATTTAAGAAATAATATAAAATATAAAATAAATTAACATTAATTTAATTTAATCCATGGACTTAGAAGAGTCCATGATAAAGCTCATTGTTTTAAGGCACTTTTTATGTGAAGATCGCTGATTCCAAATCCAGATCGCTGGTTCAAAATCCTGTAAGTAGCTTAAAAAATGAACATAAATTCAACTTAATTCTAAACTTTACATTTTCCCTAATTCTACTCAACTCTAAAATTTCCATTTTTTTTAATTCTGCTCAAATCTAAAGCTTCCATGGTTTTAATCTTTTCCATGTTTAATAAATTAAAAATCAAAATAAATATACATTAATATTAATAAATTAATAACGTATTTCATCCATTTCAAAATATAATGTGCTTCTTTATCCGGATTAACACGCTGAATATGCATTGCATTGATGCCAAGATCGCTGAATTTAAACGATGCTATGGTAATTGATGGGAATGAAAAGAAAAAATTGCTCCTTTCTCTTGTCCTTAAATGAAAATAAGTAACCCAACAGGACCTTAAGTCAAATTCTCCATAAGCCTTTACTTAGCTTTACTACAAAGAGATCTTGCATTAAGAGCAACGAACCAATTTTAGTAGATACATGAAAGAGATGTGAGCCAATTTTAATAGAACCTTCTAAAAACAAAAACCAGTCTGTCTCAATAGGATCAATTGCTCCATTTTGTTATCCTTAGATGAAAATAAGTAATCCAATAGCATCAAAAGTCAAAATACCCATAATCCTATAAGCCTTTACTTAGCTTTACTGCAAACAGGCCTTGGTTTAGAAACAAATAGGCAATTTTAGTAAAAACTTGAAAAAGTTGTAAGCCAATTTTAATAGAAACTTGAGAGTCTTGTGAATTAAACATAAAACATGGGAAGTAGATCCAGGATAGCAAACTTCCTAACACAAGCAATCAAACGTATATGAAGTATGGTATGAACCTCTTACCTGTGGACATGTTTTTAAACAAAAGATGGAAAAATCAAAATCAAATCTCCAACTACCCACATAAGGCAGAGAGTGATATGTCAGATTAAATTACAATACATTTACTGCAGAAAATTAAATTACAGTACATTTACTACAGAGCAAAAAAAAATCAGAGCAAGGGCAAATAAGTTTCTTAAGCACAATCAGAGCAAGGGCAAATAAGTTTCTTAAGCACCACGGGAATTGGGCAAATAAGTTTCTTAAAACACCACAGGAACTACTTGAAGAGAGTTGAATTAAGCAATTTTTTCAGTTAAACTCGCTTGACTTTAATCTAAAAGACCAACATTAACAGAATCAAGTGCAAAATTGATATTTTAACATATCTTAACTACCAATATTTATAAGAGAAACGACTTACATATAGATAACCCAGAAAAATGGTACAAAGCTTTCATTATTCTCTGCCAGGAAAATTCATTAGCACAGTGCTCTCTATTTGGTAAATAAGAACTACCAAGTTGTGAGAAATCTCATATGTAATACAACTAGAAGCTAAAACTTGAAATGCTTTCTCTTAGAGGGTGAAAGCAGGCATTAATCACAGTTGTTGTTCAGCTCCTTGAAAATAAACTTATTGACAGTAGGTACAACTGCTATATGGGTGTCTGATATATAAATGCACCACCAGGTTCTGCAACAAAGACACATGCCCTATTCCTCACTTCCAAACTTGCCAGCAACTCAGAATCCAGGATTGGTGATGAGAACGATTCTAGGACAGTTTAAATTAAACACTCCTTCAAAAATACCAAATCAGGCTTCAATTCCAAATAAGGGGTTTGATTTGTATCTTGTTTGCTTACAGTAACTCATTCCAAGAATCAGGAACTCCAGGCAGACACCAGTGGCTGCAATCCTGAGAATTCAAGATTTTATTTTCAGCCAATCCTCTACCATACACAGAAGGGTGACCATCTTTTCGAAATTCTGTCAGCTTTGTGATATTCAAGAAAGTTACTGGTGTTTTCATTTGTTTTATTACCTCCTCCACTATTTTCATCTGTACAGGATAATAACCCACTAATGTGTCATCGAAGATAGGCTGGGACTCACCCACACATCTTCCCCCTGAATTCCATTGTCCACCCCTGTTTCCAGCCAACTTAAAGTATTAAGCTACAGCAGACAGACTGCAAGAAAAATATCATTGAAATTTTCTTGGGGCAACTTCATCAGTTGCAAGTTGCACAACACTAACTGTTAAAGCCAATTCCTTTCTAGATGGATGATCTGGTGTATTTAATCAGTGTGTGCGGCCCATTAAACCATGAACCAAATGTGTTTTCAGAGCAATTCCACTAAGATCACTTCATTAACCTAAACTGCCAAATCTGTTTCAGAGCTTGCTAGTGCATCATTACCAAAGTCATCCCTGTATTTCATCGACTGCAAGTCACTGCTACAGCGATATCTTTATCCTAGGACCTAAAATAATACAAAACAAGCTTTTTAATGCCAAATGTACAAAAACTAGTGGCACAAGGCCCTCAAAAGGTGACCTATCTCCAAAAATGAGGGGAGAAAATGGTCTTGTGGTTTAACATCCAATCCCCAAATTCCCTTCAATGCACAATAATCCTTCAATTAGTCTTCAAAATTACAATGAAACCCTCCAAAATGGGCATTGGGCACACAAGCTCATACGAGTATGCTCCAAAAGATACCTTCTAGGTTGATCCACATCCACATCTCAAATAGAGTTCCCCACCAGTCGTGGAAGGTACCTTTCCAAGTGAATTCATATCACAACTTAGAACTGTAATAAAACTTCCCAGCATAAACCAACCATCTCATTATGCTCCACAAACCCCTTTTAAGCTAGCGAAATCCTCAATAGTGGAATTTAAGCCTTCCAAATTTAACAATATTTTTGTAAGATCTCAAAGCAGGGCCAAAATACTTTCAAGGATCCTTCCCGGAAATGAATAAGTAAGCCTCAAAACTGCTTGAACAGCCCCAAGCCTCCCAAACGATGGGTTTTCTCTTTTTTTTAAACTTCAAAGGTACTTCCAAGTAAATACATGGTCCAAATTTAAACGATGCCATCAAACTTATGGTCAAGACCATCAAACCAAAACCAATCCATACAGCAAGGGCTCCAAACAGCCACGTCAAAATATCAAAATTTCAATCCAAATAATGCTCAACCTAAAGGGTCAGCCAACACTATTTAAGCAATCATTTTTTGTTTTAATGGATATGTCAACTCCAATGTATGTTAAAAAATTTGTCTCCAAGAGTCGACCCTAATACAAACAGGCCCTTTATGCAAAACTGCTCAAAAAATTCGACCCAGTCTATTTGATTGCCATGACCGCAGGTTTTAGATGCTACTGCAGACGTTCCAGACGATCATTACAGGCACTCCTTTAACAGTCTAAGAGCATGCTTACTTTTATCAGACGCCAAGGTCGTGGCGGCAGTATTCAAAATGTGGATCCAAACTGCTTGTGCATTACATCAGACTCCTCTACAACCATATCTGAGTACAGCCTGTGTCAAAGTCACCTCATATGTTGAGATCAGGGTACAGCCTTGAAGCCAGTACAATTGTCTACAGGTCTGAAACAGAGTTATGAAGTATGTTGTGTATACATATGTACATTTAGGCTGAATGCATCACATCAACCATTTCTTCAAATCTATTACATTTTATGCAAATTTCAGGGATGTGTGCACATAGACTAAACCAAATTATCATAATCAGTTTGGGATGTGTGGACATAGTCTAAACCAGCTGTTGAACGTCTGGAGATGTTATTGAACTGACCTGCCCTTGCCATAGATAAAATAACTTGTTATTAAAA
Source organism: Pinus taeda (assembly GCA_000404065.3). Classification (NCBI taxonomy): domain Eukaryota; kingdom Viridiplantae; phylum Streptophyta; class Pinopsida; order Pinales; family Pinaceae; genus Pinus; species Pinus taeda. The sequence goes on along the minus strand of APFE031638774.1, from coordinate 170,305 downwards.
GAATGGAATGGTCCCATGAAAGCTTGTTGATTGTAGCAAGTGCAAGTTCACAACAGATGGGACACAGAGATAACCGTTGTCTCAGCTACTACAATTTGGACAACAGAAACTAGCCAACCAAGGTGTCTAATTAAAAAATGCGCTGTAACTAAGACATGCTGTGACAATCATCACTACTATTGTATCTTATAATGAGAACAGGTACTGAATAGATATAGAGTCTGGGCATTCAATGAATGAAAAAGAAAATATTATATAGCCTCGAGAGTCAAAAACATAACAAAAAGGAGGCATTTGAAAACAAACTACAAAAGTGCAAACAAACCGCAGTTCAAAACATCGAAGCGGGTTAGTCCATTTAAGTACGATCCCTCCATTGAAGTTCACAAGGTACACTCTATCAATGGTAATGACAAGCCACTAACCATTTTATCAAACCAATTCCAGATTATTATTGTGAAAATATCATTGAAATTTTCTTGGGGCAACTTCATCAGTTGTAAGTTGCACGACACTAACTGTTAAAGCCAATTCCTTTTTAGATTGATGAACTGGTGTATTTAATCAGTATGTGCGGCCCATTAAACCCTGAACCAAATGTGTTTTCAGAGCAATTCCACTAAGATCACTTCATTAACCTGAACTGCCAAATCTGTTTCAGAGCTTGCTAGTGCATCATTACCAAAGTCATCCTTGTATTTCATCGACTGCAAGTCACTGCTACAGCGATATCTTTACCGAGACTGTTGTTTGCTGCAGAATACGTCAGTGTCATGCCAAACCAATTTTAAGACCTCATGCAATGGTCTATTGTCCTCTATATGTCTCTGTCGAACATTTCATAGAATAGCTCAATAGCCTCCTCCAACTTGCCTTCCTTACAGAAACCATCGATAAGCGCAGTGTATGTGACAGCATTGGGGTGTATGTCTATGTGGGGCATTTCATAGAATAGCTTCATAGCCTCCTCCAATTTACCTCCCTTACAGAAACCATCAATTAAAGCATTAAATATAATAACATCGGGGTTATGCCCTTCTTTTAACATCAGATACAGTAGTTGATTGACCTCCTGGAGCTTACCTTCTTTACAAAGTCGATCTATGAGGGTAGTAAATGTAATAGTGTCAGGCTCATGACCCTGTTGCAGCATAACAGCTATCAATCCATACGCCTCGTGAGTTTTCACTCTCTTGCAGAACCCATCTATTAGGGTGTTATAGGTAAAAAGATTAGGAAGCTCTCGTTTGTTCACCATTTGATTGAACAGTTTGACAGCATCCTCCGTCCTGCCCGTCCTGCAAAGCCCCTTGATGAGGGTACTGAATATTACGACATTTGGTATATAGCCATGTGCTTCCATTCCTTCAAACACTTTGAAAGCGTAATCCATTCTACCTGTTTCATAGTGACAGTTGATAACAATGCTCAGAGAAATGAGATTTGGAACAATGTCTGCTTCAACCATAAGTCTGTAAACACGCAATGCTGATTGATGTCGGTTCCGTTGGACTAGGGTACTTAACAAAATATTGCAGGTGGTGATGGTGGGATTAGATTTAGCTGAAAGCAGATGGCTGAAGGTATCCGCTGCCTCCGTAAGCCTGTTGGTCTGACAGAGTGTTTTAACGTGCGAGTCGCCACTGGTATTCAAGGAGTGGAAGGAGCGTTGAGAATTCTTCCTTCCCCATATGGAAAGCATAAACCTCCTCGCAGGCGCCATCATCGCCATTGGATTGAAATTGCTTGCTCTAAAAGCCCTAACGCAAACCCCAACGAGCCTCAATTCGAATTGGAACCGCCGGAAAATCTGTCAGGCGATGTCAGGATTTACTCGGCGATCGATTCCCTTGTCAGGGAATGTCAGGATTGCTGAGAGGGGAGGGTGACCGCGCAGGAGGGTGGCGGAGCTAGGCGAGGGTGGCGGAGCTAGGGGAGGGTGGTAGAATGGCCGGCGGCCGGAGCCGGACGATTTTCCGGTCGGTGCCGGAAAACGGGCCATTCTACCGCCTAGGTAGACTACTCCAATAGGAATTGCTAGAATATTGAGTTTCAAAAGTACGGAGTAAGCCGCCGTAGTTTAGAGATTAAGCAGGCGCCCATTGTCATTGATGGTTGGTCCCTTCGCTAGTCACAACCACCCGTCACATCTCAGATGAGGCTAGCTGATGCATACCATGCGCATGTATGGTTGAATGGTTACTATATGGTGTATTAAATGTCCTATGGCACGCTGGTTAGCTCTTGCTTTTTATATATCACCATATGGCTGGCTAGAAATTAATGTATGACATACCCATTCTACTATATAGTGTGCCAGAAATTAATGTATGACATGCCTATTTAATAGCAATTTTAGCATTTAATTTAATTTAATTTTTTCCCTTGACAAATTTCTCTTAATTGATATTTTAAGAAAAACATTGGTTAAGAAACATTTACTACTTCTCTTAATCAACATTAAGTGTCTATAATCACAATTTTAGTGTGCTAATGTGATTTCACACCTATTAATAGATGTTTATGGAATTTTTTTTTGGATAACTAGTAAACATGTGCGTTGACAAAGTTCATTTCCACTTTTTAAAATCCATTCACATCATTCAGTGTCTATAATCACAATTTTAGTGTGCTAATATGATTTCACACCTGTTAATAGATGTTTATGGAATTTTTTTTTGGACAATGAGTAAATACTTTTAACATGTGCACTGACAAAGTTCAAATCCATTCACATGAAAGAAAGCAATCCTAATTTTTTTATAAAGAGTTGGATTTAGGAGACATAATATTATAGGTAAATTTTGTTACCCATAGTTGAAATTTTAAGTGGTTTAAATTTATAAATATCATCTAAATTCAGAATTTGTGGAATTCTTTGACTATATTCTTAATATGTTTCAATCTTTGTTGAAATGGAAAATAATGCCAAATAACCTTAATTAAAATGTTGATGCTTCTCACTACTTGAGTCATACATAGAATGTAATTAAAGAAACATTGACTCTCACATTGATTGTTAATATTGTTGAATATAATTATCTTGCACATAAAAGCTTTTGTGAAAAAACAATAACCTTTCTCTGTGATTAAAAAACCCTAATCAAATTGTTGATGCTTCTCACTACTTGAATCCTACAAAGAACGTAATTAAAAAAAACATTGACTCTCACTATGGATGCCAGTATTGTTGAATGTAATTATTTTACACATAGAAACTATGGAGAAAAATCAATAACCATTTTGCACATAGAAACTATTGAGAAAAATCAATAACCGTACTCTTTACATGTCATTAAAGAGAAAGCACAAAATGTTTACATACCACATAATGTTGACATTATCTATTCCAGATATTTATTTTTACAAATGTTCATAATATTTTTTCGCCAAAAAACATACTCACTATTTTAGTTGAAAAATGAATTGCACTTGCATCACTATTTTAATTGAAAACAGAATACATTCTTTACTTCAAGAACCAATATACACACTATGGATCACTATTTTAGTTGAAAATAGAATACATTCTTCACCTCAAGAACCAATATACACACTATATCTATCACTAGATTGAAAACATAATACATTCTTTACTTCAAGAACCAATATACAAACTATGCATCACTATTTTAGTTGAAAATAGAATACTTTCTTTACCTCAAGAACCAATATACACACTATATCTATCACTAGATCAACGGGGGATTGTCAAAACTATGAAAAAAAAAAATTGAACTAGCGAAACAAGAGTAGAAGCCAAAGTAGCTCATTACGTTTCTAGAAAGTTTAGTGCATTCTCTTCCAGAGATTATTCCTCTAGTTGAATTGAGGCTTCTGTGATCCATAATAGTTATAAGTAGAACTTCGGTGTAAATCACATAAAGAAAGACATTTGTCGACACGTTTTTAACTAACTAATAACGTAAACACCATCTAATTTTTTTTTTATATTTTATATATATATATTTATCTTATTTAATTTTAACCTTCTAGTAATATATAGTTATTATAACTAACTATCATCCTAAAATTACCTTATATGTATATATATATATAGAAGTTAGGTCTTTGATATAACTAATTCCCATATAAATTACAATTTTTAATGTTACCTTCTAACTAACTAATAATGTAAACACCATCTCTAATTATTTTTTTATATATTTTAAGGTATGGTAACCGATGATAACTAACTCCCATTAAATTATCAATTTGACTTTTTGATTCCGTTCCCGAAGTCAAAATTAGCAGTTGGTCAAGATAGCCATTGGAGGCTCTGCTCAGATTATTTAACGTGCAAAGCTGCATTGTTTCTTCAACTTGTCATGAACCACACTAGTTGGTTCCAAACGCGTCGACAAATGTCTTTCTTTATGGATCTGTTTCTTCAACTTGTTCTGACGATGAACCACACTGGTTGGTTGTTTCTTCAACTTGTTCTGACGATGAACCACACTGGTTGGTTCGAAATACGTCGACAAATGTCTTTCTTTATGTGATTTACACTGAAGTTCTACTTATAATTATTCCTTTAGTAGCAAATTCTATTCTAACTACTTTATAAGAAAACTAATTATATATATATATATTTTTTTTTAAATGAGAGGGGCTAGTTCCCAGAAGAAGCAATATGGGGCTTTCTTTTTTTTACATATACATATCAGACAAACTCACAACTGTCACACTCGATCACATCACCGGAATACAATCACAATGGAACAACATAGGCTACAACGCAACAACAGCATGGAGAATCGCACGCACCAATCGCACGCACAGGTGGGGTGCGAGTTAGCCGACTGAACCGCTAGACCGTGCACTCATGTGCGAAGACAACTAATTATATATACATATGTAAAATCTTAAAACAAAATTTACTATATAACTAGTTCACCATCTACTCAAGTAAAAATAATGTAACTAAATACTACGAAAAAGTTCACGATAGAAAAGATATTTAATCTAATAATAAAAAAATAATGGACTGAATTGGAAATTTGAGGTTCACCATCTACTCAAGTAAAGACAATGTGACTAAATATGAGGAGAAAATTCACAATATAAAAGACTAATTATACTTTGTTTATCTCAACTTCTTGACTCTGCTCTCATCATCAAGAATCTTTCAAAAGTCCCGAAACTGATTACCCAGAATGATATTTTGTGTTAGCGGTTGTTCCAAGGTCAATTTGAAACTATAAGCATTACCAATCGATGAAAGTTTGGAAGCCATTAAACGGCAGGAAAGGTGAAATTTGAACAAACGACCATATTACGGATGGAACCCAGAATCTATAGTTTCGTAGACCAGCGTCTTATCCATTAATTAATTAGTCTAATAACCAAAAAATCTAATTTATTCCATTTGTCTCTGCTTCCTCTCAGACGCTGTCTAATTTGTTTCACCTGTTGCTAGTGCTTCACTTCTGAGTGGGTTCTAACTGGCTAACTTTAATTCCGGAACCGCAATTGGTTCACGATTCGCACCGATCTGGATCAATGGCAATTGCCTGGACTGTAGCTCGCAAACGAACTTAACTCTTCGGAAAAAATGTATGTGACCCTGTAGAACGATGTGCGCCCCATATCCACGGCTGATTGCGTTTGCTGCTCTATCAAAATATCTTGCTGGAAGACAAAAAAAAATAGCGAATAGGATTATTATAGGAAAATGAGAGAGAGTCAGCAACATATAATTCAAAAAAAATAAATGAGTAAAACTGATTTGATAAATCTGATTTCCTACCAGTTTTAATTGATGAGCAATTTGTAGAAGGGCCAAAGTTTGTCACCTGGATTTGATCGTTCATCCACTAGTTAGTGGGATATAAGTCTCTCTAAACATGCAAGTCAAGAAATTTTGAATTTTTTTTTCATTGCACATTAAGGAGAGTAAACAGAGTTTGAAACCCGCCAAACGAAGCTTAACACTCATGCGGTCCCATCGTTGATAGGCACCGTGGAAATAACCCGAGGGAACATTCCTGTTGATGCTTGCCAATTCTATCTCACTATAAATTTCAATGAGATGTGAGGATTTGCACAAACCAAGCAAGGCCATGGTTCAGCAGCACCCAGCCTAAAAGAGGAAGAAACACACCAGGAAGCCAACCTCGGAGGCATGAGAATTCATGTAGGCGCACACAAAATTCAGATTTAAACTTCAAACAGAGACAATGAAATTTCATTCTCTTTCATTGTCTCTATTTGAAATTTCAATTTGAATTTTGTGTGCGCCTACATGAATTCTCATGCCTCCGAGGTTGGCTTCCTGGTGTGTTTCTTCCTCTTTTAGGCTGGTTGCCGCTGAACGATGGCCTTGCTTGGCTTGTGCAAATCCTCACATCTCATTGAAATTTATAGTGAAATAGAATTGGCAAGCATCAACAAGAATGTTCCCTCGGGTTATTTCCACGGTGCCTATCAACGATGGGACCGCATGAGTGGTAAGCTTCGTTTGGCAGGTTTCAAACTCTGTTTACTCTCCTTAATGTGCAATGAAAAAAAATTCAAAATTTCTTGACTTGCATGTTTCGAGAGACTTATATCCCACTATGTAGTGGATGAACGATCAAATCTAGGTGACAAACTTTGGCCCTTCTACAAATTGCTCATCAATTAAAACTGGTAGGAAATCAGATTTATCAAATCAGTTTTACTCATTTATTTTTTTTGAATTATACGTTGCTTACTCTCTCTCATTTTCCTTTAATTATCCTATTCGCTAATTTTTTTTTGGTCTTCCAGCAAGATATTTTGATAGAGCAGCAAATGCAATCAGCCGTGGATATGGGGCGCACATCGTTCTACAGGGTCACATACATCTTTTCCGAAGTTAAGTTCGTTTGCGAGCTACAGTTCAGGCAATTTCCATTGATCCAGATCAGTGCGAGTCATGAACCAATTGTGGTTCCGGAATCAAAGTTAGCCGGTTAGAACCCACTCAGAAGTGAAGCACTAGCAACAGATGAAACAAATTAGACAGCATCTGAGAGGAAGCCAGAGGCAAATGGAATAAATTAGATTTTTTGGTTATTAGACTAATTAATTAATGGATAAGATGCTGGTCTACGAAACTATAGATTCTGGGTTCCATCCGCAATATGGTCGTTTGATCAAATTTCACCTGTCCTGCCGTTTAATGGCTTCCAAACTTTCATCGATTGGTAATGCTTATAGTTCCAAATTGACCTTGGAACAACAGCTAATACAAAATATCATTCTGGGTTATCAGTTTCAGAACTTTTGAAAGATTCTTGATGATGAGAGCAGAGTCTTATTCGAGGAACAAGAAGTTGAGATAAACAAAGTATAATTAGTTTTTTATATTGTGAATTTTCTCCTCATATTTAGTCACATTGTCTTTACTTGAGTAGATGGTGAACCCCAAATTTCCAATTCAGTCCATTATTTTTTATTATTATTAGATTAAATATCTTTTCTATGGTGAACTTTTTCCTATTTTTTATTAATATTAGATTAAATATCTTTTCTATGGTGAACTTTTTCCTAGTATTTAGTTACATTATTTTTACTTGGGTAGATGGGTATTTAGTTATATAGTAATTTTTGTTTTAAGATTTTACACATGTATATATAATTAGTTTTCTTATAAAGTAGTTAGAATAGAATTTGCTACTAGAGGAATAATCTTTGGAAGAGAATGCAACTAAACTTTCTAGAAACATAATGAGTTATTTTGGCTTCTACTCTTGTTTTGTTAGTTCAAATTTTTTTCATAGTTTGGACAATTCCTGGTTGATCTAGTGATAGATATAGTGTGTATTGGTTCTTGAGGTAAAGAATGTATTCTATTTTCAACTAAAATAGTGATGCATAGTGTGTATATTGGTTCTTGAAGTAAATAATGTATTCTGTTTTCAATTAAAATAGTGATGCAAGTGCAATTCATTTTTCAACTAAAATAGTGAGTATGCCTTTTTGGCGAAAAATATTATGAACATTTGTAAAAATAAATATCTGGAATAGATAATGTCAACATTATGTGCTATGTCAACATTTTGTGCTTTCTCTTTAACGATATGTAAAGAGTACGGTTATTGATTTTTCTCTATAGTTTTTATGTGAAAAATAATTACATTCAACAATATTGGCATCCATGGTGAGAGTCAATGTTTTTTTAATTACATTCTTTGTAGGATTCAAGTAGTGAGAAGCATCAACACTTTGATTAGGGTTTTTTAATGACAGAGAAAGGTTATTGCTTTTTCACAAAAGCTTTTATGTGTAAAATAATTACATTCAACAATATTAACATTCAATGTGAGAGTCAATGTTTATTTAATTACATTCTATGTATGACTCAAGTAGTGAGAAGCATCAACATTTTAATTAAGGTTATTTGGCATTATTTTGTATTTCAACAAAGATTGAAACACATTAAGAATATAGTCAAAGAATTCCACAAATTCTGAATTTAACTGATATTTATAAATTTAAACCACTTAAAATTTCAACCATGGGTAACAAAATTTACCTATAATATTATGTCTCCTAAATCCAACTCTTTATAAAAAAATTAGGATTGCTTTCTTTCATGTGAATGGATTTGAACTTTGTCAATGCACATGTTAAAAGTATTTACTCATTGTCCAAAAAAAAATTCCATAAACATCTATTAATAGGTGTGAAATCATATTAGCACACTAAAATTGTGATTATAGACTTTGAATGACGTGGAAATGAACTTTGTCAACGCACATGTTAAAAGTATTTAGTCGTTGTCCAAAAAAAAATTCCATAAACATCTATTAATAGGTGTGAAATCATATTAGCACACTAAAATTGTGATTATAGACATTTAATGTTGATTAAGAGAAGTAGTAAATGTTTCTTAAACAATGTTTTTCTTAAAATATCAATTAAGTGAAATTTGTCAAGGGAAAAAATTAAATTAAATTAAATGCTAAAATTGTAATTAGATAGGCATGTCATATATTAATTTCTGACAAGCTATATCTGACACGCTATATGGTAGGATGGGCATGTCCTACATTAATTTCTGGCAAGCCATATGGTAATATAAAAAGCAAGAGCTAACCAGGATGCCATAAGGCATTTAATGCACCATATGACAGCAATTCAACCATACATGAGTATGGTATACATTAGAAAGCCTCATGTGAGATGTGACGAGTGGTTGTTACTGGCGGAAGGACCAACCATCAATGAGAATTGGCCCCTGCTTAATCTCTAAACGACGGCTGCTTACTGCGTACTTTTGAAACTCAATATTCTCCGGCCATCTAAGCACCCATGGTACACTCATTTGAATTTGGAAACCCTGCCATTCATATTCTAACCCGGTTTGAAATTTGAAAAATCCGCGCCATTCAAATTGTAACCTGATTTGGAATTTGAAATTGTCCCAGAATGAAGGCCCAGGCCCTCGCCGCAGCTCCATCTGACCATACATGTCCAACAAGAAAACGATGGAGATCAAGAACCCCATCAGGGAGGAATTGAGAAAGAGAGTCGAGACTGACAAATATGATAAATGGATGAAGAATCTGGTGATGTTCTTATATGAAGCCGCTCTGGTTACCTAGTTGTCCATGGTGGAGGAGCCAAACACATTCGTTGCCAGAATTCACAAGATGCTCAAACTTGGCTTAAGCATGAGGACAAATCCAACAAACATCAAAGGCTACTACTGATCAACTCCATGAGATAGCCCCTGTGCTCCTCAAAATTTTATGAGGGTTTTCTCTTTTTTTAAATTGTTAATTTTAAATACATGGAGATGGATGTTGTGATAAATGTTTTATATTTATTGTTGTATTTTGAATTCAGTTAATAAAAGAAAGCTACTGGCCTGCTATCCTTTTTTCAGATATTTTACGTATAAATAGTATTATATTTTGTGTATTTGTAGAAGAATATTTTGTTTCAAATGTATTTTGGAAATGAATGCCTATTACCATATCTCTTTAGAAGAATATTTTGTTCCAAATGTGTTTGGAAAATAAATACTTATTACCATATCTATTTAGAAGAATATTTTGTTCCAAAAGTATTTTGGAAATAATGCCCATTACCATATCTACTTGAAAATGACATTAATCATCTTTGGCTTTGGCTTTTCAAAATAGGAAAAAATCGTTTTTACAAATATTGGTATAATCTTTTACAAAATTATGAATAAATTTAAAATTTTTGATATTTCATTTGGGTGTAGGGTGCAAGACAGAATAATCATGTAAAAACCTAAATCATAGTTGTTAACTTTTTCCTTCCCTTCTTTTGTGATTAGTCTGATGGTCATAATGAATTTTTTTTGGTTGGATACACACATTGTAACTAGTAGCGAGACGAACCATTTTCAGTGAAGGAACAACAATACATGTAACTGGAAGCATTGTCACTATTAAATTCGCACAAAGTATTTTGTATAAGGTAAGAAAATTAGAGTATTGGATGGAAGGAATTCACAATTAATCATGAAAATTCTAGCCGTGGAACTTTTTTTATAAAGTAGGAAAATTAGAGTCAATTAATTACCTAGTGTCAATTTTTCTCTTCATGAATTTTTTCTTGATTTTTTTAGAAAATTTGTTAATAGCCTGATCATAACAAAAAGATCTTTAAAACTATCTATTCTGGTTTGTAGTTTTAGGACCAAAAAAAATATTGAGTAAAGAGAAATTAAAGGATTCTTTATTTTTGTTTGCAATTTTAGGACAAAAAAAGTATTGAGTAAAGAGAAATTAAACAATTCTTTCTTTGCATAGAAAGTAAATAATTTGTTTTTAGTAAAATAAATATTTATCCTTTTTGAAATTATTTTAATAAAAATAATTTACTTGACAAAATAAATATAATTAAATTCCAGCCAAAAAAACATATTAAATAGGGAAAATTTATATATTTCAGATTTTCAAAAAACAATTGTATTGCTATTTATTCTACATTATAATTAAATTCTAGCTAAAAATATTATATTAGAAAGGAAAATTTATATATTTCAGATTTTCAAAAAACAATTTTATTGCTGCTAATTCTACATTCTGATCAGTCTGAGGGAAATATGTAATTCCTTCAGTGCTCAATTTTAAATTGACAAATGTTCATTTAATATAAAAGTAAGTAATTTTTTAAATGTTAAACATTATGAAGGAGATTTACAAAAATTTCACTTAGTTATAAATAAAACATTTCAATTTCCATCATTATAAAATATTTTATTACTCAAACAAAAAAAATTGAAAATACAAAAATCTAGGTAATACCTAATAAAAGTAATAAGAAGACGTCTAGTTCATTCAATTCTTAACATAAAATCAACCCGTCATTTCAAAATATGAATAATAATAAAATTCAATATTGCTCATTCTTCTGTCAATTGTGTCTAAAACTTAGTAAATATTTGTTGGAATTGCAAAATAAATATGTTGAAATGATATATGTAATGCTTCTAATTAGATGTGTCAGGCTTAATTATGTACCAAGAAATGGTCATTTTAGGTTTCATAAAGATTAGATTTGTAATGGCTATTTTTTTTTAATGTAATTGTTAAATTAAAAGATTGACCATAAATAAATTAGTTGTTAATACAATTCAATCTCCAATTTAACTTTTAGTTTTCCTATACCATTTATGGATTGTAAAACACGCAACTTGACATTATAGGTATAAATGGAATCCATGGAACTAAGGTAGTTATTCTTGAATGTCTATTGTCAAGATACACATCCTTTGATTTTAGAGAATATATAAATAACATCCTTATTAGTGAAGACACTTCTTCTTAAATGTATATGGTCAATATAACCATCCTAATTGTAGAAAATATAACCTTGTTTTGAGTGAAGATCATGTGTCCTTTAGGGCAGTAGATTTTGTTGTTATATTGCACTTCAATGGAATCTTTATTCCCTAGGGGAGTCCCTTTCTAGTGGATCTCTTTTAGGAAAGTGCACTTGAACTTGTTCTAAGCAAAATTGCAATACTCATGAGCATCATGTAAATTCAAAAATAAATGTCAAATGGTCTCTTGTTGGTCACAAGAAAGATATGCATCTTCTATGAAACTTGTGGAGAGTAAATATTAATCTAATAAATTACAATCACATTAAATTAGGGTTTTTAATATCATAGAAAGAAAATTTTACTATCCATTTTCTTCTAGGGTCAATACGGTCTCATTGCTTTTCCTAAAATGAGAAAGGGGCTATAGGGGATTGATATAAGAACTTGGGCCTATAAATACAAATAGGTTTATCATATCTCCATAACTCGTGTCTCAAGGTCCCCTCTGACTTTGTGTATTAAACTTGAAAATGCCCTCTTCCATAATTACCTTTTGAACTCATATTTGTATTACATTGTTTCTGTTGTCTCTTATGCCATTTCATATATTGTGTTGGCATGATGCAAGTTAATGTTTCCCTCTCATAATACTTTAGTTGCAATGAAAATTTGGAAAACAACAATTTATTGGCTAGGAGTTATTATATGTACATGTACCACTTTTTTTCTCTTTTTTAGTTACGATAATGAGAATATTTGTATTAATTGAAAAATATGGGCCCAGAATCCTAAACCAAAATTATCCTCCAAAGAGTAATACAACAAATACTAAGAAGACACGGGTCTTTGCAAGTGGATACCTTCTAATAGAGCCCCAAAATTAAACAAAATTTGCATTACATATAGCCATTTTAGAATTGTAGAAAATTCATGTGTGTTATAGCCCCTCTAGTTTCAGTTTGTTTTACACATCATTGTTTAATACCCAACTGCATGGTTCATTCGCACATTAAACAACGAATATAAAATTACAATTAAAACATTGCTAGGCTATCACCACTCTTTTGCTCCCTCACCACCAATTCTTTCTTCTACTACGTTGTATACCCTTCAGGAGTTGTACCTGTAGACAAGAATTAGATTATAGCTTTAAAATGTTCATCTACAACGCGCACAACAAAGAGTTATGCATTAGACAATCCTTCATCAAGACTTGTCGATTCTTCGCCATTCTCAATCTGTGAAAGGTGATCCGGTCCAACATTTAATCTCCCTGGCTTCACAACTACCTCAAAGTCATACTCCTGAAATAACAATAGCCACCTACAAATCCCCCCCACCAACACAGGCTTGTTGACTAGGTACTTCAACGTGGAATGGTCTGTGTACATTTTGAAGTGCGCACCCGACAAATAATGCTTAAACTTCTCGAGCACGTATACCATCGCCAACCCTTCACAATCCGTGGTTGAATAATTCTTCTGTGCCTTAGACAACTTTCTACTCGCAAATGCAATCAGATGGTCAATGCCTCTTGTACATGGTTGGGTTAACATTGCTCCTAATGTTATGGAGGATGCATATAGAGCTCTTCCAGCTCCTCCCCCTTGTCCTCTTCCTCGTCCCTAGAATCCGCTGTATGTTGCAGTTGCGCCTTGATCCTGCTAAGGATGTGTCTCAGCGTGTACTCTATATGTCAGAGTTTTGTCAATCATTAACTCATAGCTTCAACAATTGCGCTCATCACGGCCTACAGAGTTACAGAAATTGTAGAACAATTATTCGAGAGTCTGTACAAACTTTTGTAACAAATGGCAATTGTTTGTTGAATGTTTTCTTGTTATTTGGTAGACAGTGCACCTTGGCACTACACCGGTACTTGATCTAGTGGTATTTTTTGGCTTCAAGGGGGATAGGACCTCCCCCAATTAGATAGTTTTGATACATCAAGCAATGATCCTTATCGTGACCATGCCCATTGCACTTTAAGCACCATACTTCCAAATGGGTCTCATTTTGGACCTCTTCCCCTTTTTGAGATCCCGCAACTCCATATGCAGGCTAGCCAACTATGACTGAATCTACTGCACTCACAGATTCATATCCTAAATAGGCGAAGCCTCCAAATTCATAGAAATTTCCAATGCTTCAGCCTGTGATCCAACCTTCTACTGTGACAATGGTAATCTCAAATGAGGTAACAACAAAGCAATATACGAAACCTTATTTTGTTCATCCAAGATCTATAGATTAGCCTGTTGTAGCAAACATTTCAACCTTTGATCAAAACTCACACAGATTCCTTCACCTTCTTCTTAATTTTTTTGACCTTAGTCACAGAATGGGCTTGAGACTTAGGCTTTCTAAATTCATTATCCAACGCATCTTTTATGTCTTTCAATGACGCAGTCAAATGAGTCATAATGTACTTAATATAGCAACTCAACACCCTATCTTGCAATGTTGTGACCAATTGCAATTTCTTCATATCGTCATTCGTTATTTGTTGTGGCTTCCACACATCATCTGCTTGGACCCAGGTTTAGAGTTAGTTGTGCTAACCAACAAAACCCTACACTACCGGCCCTTTCAGCAACAACCTGCGTAGCATAGATTGCAGTCTCACCTAAGGCCGTATTGGGGGATGTTAGAACCATGTTTCTGCATCCAAAGGTCTATGTGATGTGTCTCTGTCAATCTTAGGGTTTTATCTTGACCTTCACGAACCCTAACCCTTAAAACCTGAAAATTACAACAACTAATAGTTAGTAGTTCTATGCCCTTCGCCGATTATGATAAAAATTCATGACATCATATAACTAAATAGATCTACTTCTTTGTGAATCTATTAAGTACTTTTCCTGATTAACTACATTCAACAAATAAAAAATATAGTAAATTCAAAGATAACAAAGATATGCAAATAATTCTTCAAAACAAGCCTTTATTATGCTTTATATATTCAATTACATTCCCTTCCAACCCTGCGCACATAGCTACAGGGGCCCACACACTCAACTGCGGACTTACCGAGGTCTCAACGCACGCAATCGTAGGAGCCTTCCCCTTTGCCTAAGTACAGAATAAACAAAAATAAACTCAAACCCTACACTTCTATCCTTCACTATGCTTATCTATGACTCTTTTATGACTCCTTTTTATATCCTTCTTCATTACAATACCATGGTCCACGAAAAATGTGTGAATCTCAAAAAAACCTAACTCTTAACAAATTAAGGGGCTTTGACCTTCTAAAATCCCCTTTGACTGCTATCAACCTGCGCTACTCGCGATCCGCTCCTCAAAATGCAGATACTTTACAATATTTAACAAATCTTTACAAAATTTGACCCTACGGGGTGTCGTCCCAACAAATTCTAGGGTGACAGGATCACAAAGCTAAGGATCCCAGGTAACAAGTTCCTAGAGTACAAGTTCACCATAGGACATTGGGGCATCTTCATTAGGATGATAGGCTCAAGATGAGGAGATTCCTATAGTAGTTCAGGAGGCTACTTCAGGGAAGAGGAAGGCAAGATGGCTTCGTGATACCTTGTAGGAAGATGTGTTGTTAGTAGGGAAAGCGAATTGGTCAGTAAGGGAGAGAAGACCACTAGAGAGGTTGGGTGGCTATGTGGTGAGTGTTGTGGAGACCGAGTAAACTAGCTACGATGAGGATGCGAATTAGAAAATTTGGAGGGTTGTCGTGGTGGAGGAGTGTGCTTACATCATGAACCAAGAGCCTCTTCATGTCATTCACCTGCGTAAACAATCATTCCTCCATAAGAATGATTCCGAACGACCCTGTCAGACAACAACATACATCCATACATATATATACATATAAACGTTAGAATTAAATAACCATAGTCCATGACGACCCTGTCAGACACAAAATACATACATACATATATAAACATTATCATAATCATGATCACAACAAAATTACTATATAACATAAGGTTTAAGAGAACGCCCTTTATCCACGCGCAACACGCACAACATTGAGAATAATACTTCCCAAAATATCCAAGGCATCTCATTAATCAAATATATTTACCTTACCTTTCCTTATTACCTTGCTCATGACTATATTTCCATTGTCTATTTACACCAATGGACCAAACCAATCCAGTCGATTGTCATATTCTTACCTTCAACTACCCTTTACTCATGCACTGAGCTTCATCTCAGTCTCATATTACCTTATGGGTTTCATTCAACTTCTCCTAAGCTCCATTAACTTTCCTCTTTCCCAACCAATTCCCAAGACTCAAAACTTAAAAGGAAAGCACAAGAAACAAACAAGAAGAATACCATGAAAACCAATAACCACACGACACCACAAAAAAGTGGTAAGGCCTTGCACTAGACATAAAAAAAAGGCAAATCAAGCTCCACAAATCACAAAAGACCAAAAGCACAAGAATAGCAACAAACACCATGATTCTATCCCCACGGGTTTATAATGCTCCCAAGTGAAAGCTCTACCTGATCCTTCTTTAAGATTTCATGGAGATCCCATTTTCCATTAAATCCACTGCATCATACTACCATAAACACAACTGTTAGTGCATAAGTAAACATAACAACATACTAGTTACCTTATCTTGTCATACTAATGCCAAGCATGTTACTCTGCAACTTCTCACACATGTCAACCACATGTTCCAAATATCAAGACAATCATATCTATCAATTTGAAATCAACCTTTACCAAGACTAGCAATCATGTCATAATCCATAGTCAAGTCATAGTCATTAGACATAATGCTACAATTGTCACCTATTACACTCTAGTACATGCCAATTATCTAAACACATATGAGTGAGGAAAACCATCTTAAAACAAGATCATTTCTCGATGCAATCTTATAGACACATACTCATATCATGTGATTAATCAAACATTTAACAGCATATAGACGACATAATAGAAACCAACACTCAAACACCAAATAGACAACATAATCAAACATTCAAGCACAAAGTAGATGACATAAGCAAGTTCATACCTTAATGTATCTCAGGGGAGGCTATGCACAATCAATCTAGTTAGAATGATATAACTTCACAACGCATCAACTAAAACACAAATAAGATCATGATATCCATAACATTAATTAACTAACATGTTCAGATAATAAGCTCATAACCATTTGTTGTTCATGCATAAAAATCACATATACATAATCATTCTAGATTAGTACAACACAATGTCACAATTAAGTCATCTCATACCTGAATTTCGTAATCATAACCATCTACATAGGCCAATCCAATTTAGCAGGATACATATAACATCAAGATCCTACTAAAATAACCCTAATCATCAAGTTACTATCATATAGAAACAACAAGTTATATATCATTCTCATCAACAACATATAACCTAATCATCAAGCTAACTAACATAAAACAACAATAACAATGCATACAACCACATGTTACTATCATTCATGACTACCTGACACATGTGCATATGACTACACTAATCAACTAGCATCTATCATGTATGTAACCATAACATCAATAGAATTAAAGGCACACATAACCATAATGCATATAACAATCCTTAACCTACATACCTACATGCCAAACATACAATACCTATATAACGATCTGCACTTACCCCAAAGTCTAGTGCTACAACCTCACTCTAATGATCTGCATCTCCTACTCTATCTCAGACAACACATTAGCATAATAACGTACCAATAACATCATGATGACTTAATTGCATACAATGACCTCATAGTGCATGTTCGACCTACTATACATGCATAACTATAACCATGAAAATGCATGCATAACAATATATATACACTGACATGCATAACAAATGCATATACAACCATAAACTCATGATGGCACATTCCACAACAACACCATCAACCTTCACATGGCAATGTCACTACAACCATGATCAACACCATGTAAATGCAACAAGCAGATGGACTACAAGCATAAAGAAAACATATGCACCTAACATGAATGCATCACCAACACATCACCCATCGAATCTGAGGGGTGAACGATGCTCTGATACCACTCTGTGGTATCAGATATGGCCCAAAGAGAGCGCAACCCGCTTTGATACCACTCTGTTACACCCTCCTCCCACATCTACCTAAGCAACCGGTCAACAAGGGTAAACATGTGACGAGAAGTTACTATGATATGATTTGATTCTCTATGTGTCAGTTAAAGAAGTGGAATCAACGGAAACACACCATACCAGACCTTCTACACCTACTACAAGACTCCTGGAATGCATCCCAGTCATTCCCCTGACCAACGCCTGGGTCCCACTGAGATTTTAGACCATTAAACTCTTAGACGCTCCCTTGATATGGACAAGGGTGCGACTAAAAACCTCCATATGCAAGCACAACATGGGTATGCATGTGTCTCGGGAATTGTTTCCTCATACCTATGTCCGTGACTCAGGGATTTGTGCCACTTTTCAAGCCCAGAATCTAGGGCACTGCCCAGAAACCCCTATAGCTTTTAGAATCCATAATTTACATGATGACAAGCCTTACAAATCAAAAACTGACTCGAGGACTAGGCTTGACCATCCCCAACCAAGACTGACATTCTCTCAAACACTTGGCATCAATGAAATCTACAGGAAATGAATACAAGACAGATAATAAATGATTGATAACTCATATGAGACTTGATAAGAAGGATCACCACCCTCTTCCCTTAACTTTTTGATATCAATTAGGTCTTGCATCCATTTCATTTACAAGTAAATACATGAAATAACCATGACTATAACCAGTCACATAACCATTCTTATAACCAACATTAAACCATGTAAATAATAATGAGATAACAACTATTAAGGACACATAATAACAATTACAAAAGAAATAAAGCTTATCTTTTATTAAACATAGGCAAGAGCCGACCAAGTTTGTGACTTCCACGTATCACCCAACGATAGACATGGCTGAACCAAATATTTCTTTCAGCCAGTCACCCCCATGCCATATTCCAAGCATGAATGTAGGATATGATGGATATACCAATCCAATAACAACTAAGGGAATCCATAGGTTAAACCACCTCCACCCTCACCAAACTGTGATCTCACCAAAACCGGAACCGAGATAAAAAACCAAACCGAGCTTGGAATGCCTCCAAACTCCATCACTATCCTTGAGGAATTTTTTGTCTCCTTGTCTCTCAGGATTTACCACAATATACACTAGATCACTAGGCACTAAACCGAGACTCCACCCTCTGGCTTTACCGTGTATCTTGCCAAAAGTGGTCAAGGGATTCCTAGGCCTTTGGGAATTTTCTTGAGACCACCTTCGCCCGAGATTCCAAAACCATCCAACAATTCCAAAGCTAAAAACCAAGAAGCAATCCCATCACACCATGGCTATCTAGAAAAAGGCAAGGCAAGGCTGGAAACCATTGTCATAACCCAACAAGACCATGCCATCGATAGCCAGAGAACCAGATACTAACATGCAAAGCCATGCATGTCAAAACCAACTAGGAAATCACACATGCAATATGTTACTGGCAAGAATTCCAGCTGAATCTTCTTGATCATGCTCTTCCTTCCTTGCTCTATGCATTCTTTTCTTTTCCTTATCCTTCCTTTTTTCGTTTTTCCCTTCCTTGCTCCAAAGCTAAAATGCTCCAAGAAAACTCTGTGTGTCCAAGAGTGAGAGAGAGAGAGAATAATGAGAGAGCTCCAAAACTGAACTAACAAAAGGTTACACTAACCAATCCTGAGCAAAAGCTTTCCAACTGATCCTCGTAAGCATTTTTATCCATGAGGCCTCTATTTTCTTTATTTTCCATTATTTTCCTTAAATTTCCTCCTCACATGCAACCTGTGACCTCCTCATAAATAAATGTGCCAAAAATGCCATTTTTCCTTTCCAAAGCCTTTGTCATTGCCTTTACCAAATTCCTTTAGCCATAATAACCAAAATGTACACCCACACTAGAATGTCTTGCCCAACATTAAGCTTGGAATACGTGTCCCTTAACCGTGGTCTTATTTTCCTTTATTAACTTTTATTACATGAACTTTTAACGAGGGGTTGTTACACTTCTCATGATTATGAGACTAAAAAGGAGGGAAAGGAAAAAGAGGCTAATCATTCTTCACGTGCAAGTGTTGTAGAAGAGAAAGAAGGAGAGGAGAGAGCATGAAGGCTTAGATAGATTATGCTGGAGGAGAGAATGCACAACACCAAAGGAAACAAGCTCGAGTTTAAGGCTTTAAGAGTAGGCACGCATCCGAATGAAAACTTGTCTGAGTTTTTAGGCTTGAAATTAGCATGTAGACTGAGGAATAGAAGTCAATTCCAATGATTAGTTTGAGAAGGTCCTACATATCTTTCAAAGGTTTCACAGGCCCAAAAATAGAGGAGGCTCAATGCATTTTTAGGGAGAAGCACAGGCCCAAAAAATAAGGAGAGATATGTGGGCGTGTAGCATGCACTTTGAGGCTGAGTTTGCAAGTATGTAGCACCAAATTTGGTGGGAAGAGAGTACTTTCAGTGACATGAAATTCAAGATCTAGAAGTCTGGTAGTGGCATGTTTTTCCAAGTAGAGAAGAGTAAAAAGTGGCACAAACTTCAACACAAAGATTGTTGAACTTGTGCACAAGTTTCCACATCTGTGGCACAATTTCCTTGATAGAAATAGGGAGAGATAAGTACTCTGTGTGATGTAATTAATGTTTTAAATAATCCTATGAAATTAGAAAATAAAATTCTCCTTCAAACTAGTTTTCCCTTTTGCATTTCTTCTATCCTCATCAAAAATTAACCAAAAATATCAATGTTCATGATTTTATGTGCATGCTTATCTTTATTATTAGCTAGGAGAAAAAGAGTAGTGATAGCCTAGCAATGTTTTAGTTGCAATTTTATATTCGTTTTTTAATGTGTAAATGAACCATGGGGTTGGGCATTAAACAATGACGTGTAAAACAAACTAAAACTAGAGGGGCTATAACAAACTTGAGTATTCTACAATTCTAAAATGGGCTATATGTAATGCAAATTTTGTTTAATTTTGGGGTTCTATTAGGAGGTATCCACCTGCAAAGACCTGTGTATTCTTATTATTGGTTGTATTACTCTTCGAAGGATAATTTTGGTTTAGGATTATGGGCCCATATTTTTCAATTAATACAAATATTCTCATTATCGTAACTAAAAAAGAGAGAAAAAATGGTACATGTACACATAATAACTCCTCACAAACAAATTGTGGTTTTCCAAATTTTCATTGCAACTAAAGTATTATGAGAGGGAAACATTAACTTGCATCATGCCAACACAATATATAAAATGGCATAAGAGACAACAGAAACAATGTAATACAAATATGAGTTTAAAAGGTAATTATGGAAGAGGGCATTTTCAAGTTTAATACACAAAGTTTGAGGGGACCTTGAGACACGGGTTATGGAGATATGATAAACCTATTTGTATTTATAGGCCCAAGTTCTTATATCAATCCCCTATAGCCCCTTTCTCATTTTAGGATAAGCAATGAGACCTTATTGACCCTAGAAGAAAATGGATAGTAAAATTTTCTTTCTATGATATTAAAAACCCTAATTTATGTGAATGTAATTTATTAGATTAACATTTACTCTCCACAAGTTTCATAGAGGATGCATATCTTTCTTGTGACCAACAAGAGACCATTTGACATTTATTTTTGAATTTACATGATGCCCATGAGTATAGCAATTTTGTTTAGAACAAGTTCAAGTGCACTTTCCTAAAAGAGATCCACTAGAAAGGGACTCCCCTAGGGAATAAAGATTCCATTGAAGTGCAATATAACAACAAAATCTACTCCCCTAAAGGACACATGATCTTTGCTCAAAACAAGGTTATATTTTCTACAATTAGGATGGTTATATTGACCATATACATTTAAGAAGAAGTGTCTTCACTAATAACGATGTTATTTATATATTCTCTAAAATCAAAGGATGAGTATCTTGACAATAATATATTCCCTAAAATCAAAGGATGTGTATCTTGACAATAGACATTCCAGAATAACTACCTTAGTGCTATGGATTCCCTTTATACCTATAATGTCAAATTGCATGTTTTACAATCTATAAATGGTATAGGAAAACTAAAAGTTAAATTGGAGATTGAAATGTATTAACAACTAATTTATTTATGGTTAATCTTTTAATTTAACAATTACATTTAAAAAATAGCCATTACAAATCTAATCTTTATGAAACCTAAAATGACCATTTCTTGGTACATAATTAAGCCTGTCACATCTAATTAGAAGCATCACATATATCATTTCAACATATTTATTTTGCAATCCCAACAAATATTTACTAAGTTTTAGACAGAATTATTTACTAAGTTTTAGACAGAATTGACAAAAGAATGAGCAATATTGAATTTTATTATTATTCATATTTTTAAATCATAGGTTAATTTTATGTTAAGAATTGAATGAACTAGAAAATTAACTAGATTTTTGTATTTTCAATATTTTTGTTTGAGTAATAAAATATTTTATTATGATGGACATTGAAATGTTTTATTTATAAGTGAGTGAAATATTTTTAAATCTCTTTCATAATGTTTCACATTTAAAAAATCATTCACTTATATATTAAATGAACATTTTTCAATTTAAAGTTGAGCACCGAAGGAATTACATATCTCCCTCATACTGATCAGAATGTAGAATGAACAACAATAAAATTATTTTTTGAAAATCTGAAATATATAAATTTTCCTTTTTAATATATATATTTTTGGTTGGAATTTAACTATAATATAGAATAAGTGACAATACAATTGTTTTTTGAAAATTTGAAATATATAAATTTTCTTTTTTAATATGTTTTTTTGGCTGGAATTTAATTATATTATTATTCAAAATAAATTATTTTTTATTAAAATAATTCAAAAAAAATAAATATTTATTTACTAAAAACAAATTATTTAACTTTCTATCAAAGAAAGAATTGTTTAATTTCTCTTTACCCGATACTTTTTTTTGGTCCTAAAACTCCAAACAAGAATAAAGAATGGTTTAATTTCTATTTACTCAATACTTTTTTCTTTGCCCCTAAAACTGCAAACACGGATAAATAGTTTTAAAGATCTTTTTGTTATGATCACGCTATTAACAAATTTTCTACAAAAAGTTAAGAAAAATTTCATGAAGAGAAAGATTGACACTGGGTAATTAATTGTGAATTTCTTCGATCCAATACTTTAATTTTCTTACCTTATAAAAAAATTCCGATTCTAGAATTTTCATGATTAATTGTGAATTCCTTCCATCCAATACGCTAATTTTCTTAGCTATACAAAAAAAAAATTGCAGCTAAAATTTTCATACTTTGTGCAAATTTAATAGTGACAATGCTTCTAGTTACATGTATTGCTCTTGCGTGACTGAAAACGGTTAGGCTCGCTGCTAGTTACAATGTGTGTATCCAACAAAAAGAAATTAATATTCATTATGACCATCAGACTAATCACAAAAGAAAAGAGAAAGAAAAAGTTAACAAGTATGATTATTTTGTCTTGCACACTGCAACCAAATTAAACTAATATGAAATATCAACCATTTTAAATTTATTGATAATTTCGTCAAAAAATTATTACCAATATTCATAAAAATGATTTTTCCCATTTTGAAAAGCCAAAGCCAAAGACGATTAATATCATTTTCAAACAGATATGGTAATTGGCATTCATTTCAAAATACATTTGGAACAAAATATTCTTCTACAAATACACACCTTATAATTCTATTTATATGTAAAATATCTGCAAAAAGATGGCACGCCAGTAGCTTTCTTTCATTAACTAAATTCAAAATACAACAATAAATATAAAACATTTATCACAACATCCATCCCCATGTATTTAAAATTAACAATTAAAAAAGGAGAAAACCCTCATAAAATTTTGCTGAGCACAAAGGCTATCTCATGGAGTTGATCAGTAGTAGCCTGTGATGTTTGTTGGATTCGTCCTCATGCTTAGGCCAAGTTTGAGCATCCTGTGAATTTTGAATGTGTTTGGCTCTCCACCTTGGACAACTAGGTAACCTGAGCGGCTTCATACAAGAACATCACCAGATCCTTCATCCATTTATCATTTTTGTCAGTCTCGACTCTCTCTCTCAATTCCTCCTTGATGGTGTTCTCCGGCTTGACCTCCATCGTTTTCTTGCTGAACATGTATGGCCAGATGGAGTTGCGGCGGAGGGCCTGGGCCTTCATTCTGGGACAATTTCAAATTTCAAATCAGGTTACAATTTGAATGGCGCGGATTCATTTTCAAATTTCAAACCGGGTTAGAATATGAATGGCAGGGTTTCCAAATCCAAATGAGTGTACCATGGGCCCTTAGATGGCCTGCAAATATTGAGTTTCAAAAGTAATCAGTAAGCCGCCGTCATTTAGAGATTAAGCAAGCGTCGATTCTCATTAATGGTTGGTCCCTCCGCCAGTCACAACCATCCGTCACATCTCAGATGAGGCTTCGTAATGCATACCATGCTCATGTATGGTTGAATAGTTGCTATAGGGTGTATTGAATGCTTAATGGTAGGCTGGTTAGCTCTTGCTTTGTAAGACAATGCTTTTGAAATATGGTGGGAAAATAGCATTAAATGTAAATATTCAGGCCTCTACCTCATGTACAGTTTTCATTAACTGTGTCGGAAAAGCTATGTCGTAATGGTGGACAAGTACCTCATATACAGTTTTCATTAACTGTGTCGGAAAAGCTATGTCGTAATGGTGGACAAGTACGAGAGTACCAAATCTGCATGGATGAGAAAAAGATGAATGTATGGGAATGCCACACTGTCCTTAGAGTGTATTAATGGGCCTATAAGGTTGGAAATATTGGTTGCCCCTTTCAACGACTTCCGTTTGGTGTCTTTGTTTATAATGGTCCTGTTGTAAGTGATAATGCTTATGTGTAGATAATTTTACATCGACTCCATGTTTCAAATTAAGCACGCAACAATGAAATTTTGAAATCCTCTGAAAGGCAAGGGCATATTTATGTCAGGGTTGATTTCCCAAATATCGGGAATGGGATGGACATAGACGCGGTCAAGCCATGTCTCTCTGATTCCGAATATTCAGAGAATTAACAATCAACTTAAGTTTAGGAAAATGCATCAGAAAACCCAAAGGAAATCCGCCCTTGCTTTTATCTTTGTTTATGCAGATTATTTTGTCAGCCAAAAAGCGGATCGGGATTTTGGTGGATGGCTGGTTGATGATTCTTTGCCATTTCTGAGGGTGTAAACTCAGAGTTGAATCAAATAAATGATTTTCTGCAGGCGGTTCATTTAACGTATCATCTGCAAATTTAAAGGGATTATACTGGTCTGTTTTGTGGACAACACCACAAGTAATCCCCTCTGAAATCATCTTCAGTTTTATGGGAAGTGAATCCCAAGAGGCAATGCACTGCTGCTGATAACACCAATGACGGATTTGAAGAAATCTTTCCTCTGCTGGAACAAATGGAGGCTTCCAAGGAGCACTACAAGAAGTCGTTGTAAAATAGATTGAGGTGAAGAAGGGCCAGTGATGCAACTAATCTGCAAGAGCTCGCTGCAAAATGCACTGAGGTTCAGTTGACGAAGGCCAGTGATGCCAAAGTCGTTACTAAGGACAGTGATGCCGACCTCATTCGAATGGTCAGACTTCTGTAAATCGTGGGAATATAACCTATTACATCCATTAGAAGGCCAACGACAAAAACTCAACGGAAAAAGGTAAGAGTACCTCAGACTAGAGGTGAGCCTCGACAGAGAAAGAAGGCTAACTCTGAATTTATTGTCGGAGTTAACATCCCCATGATTAATTACAGTAAGTTTTAGTGGCTTAAAATAAATTTGTCGTGCCAGAAGACTCACACGTTAAATATATACTCACCATATGAATACAACTTTACAATGGTCCATGTAAACAGTCTACCGGAGCAATTCATTGGAAAAAAAATATCAATGACCATGTAAATGCACGTGATGTCATATTTTATGCATTAATTTGTATTTTTTGTAAATTGGGTATCTTGGGTTTAAGACTAATGCAATTTATTTGAACGTATTTGCAAGTATGTAAAGCAAGATTTTCTTGCTGTTGCTGTTATCTAAGATTTAGACCATAATCTCAATTTCGAATATATTTAAATTAAAATATTTATATGAGTACATTTAAACTAAAATATTATATTTTTTAATTAATATAATGAGGTTTATTAGTTTTTATTTAAACTATAATAAAAATTTAATATTTATATTAAAAATAATTTGATTTAATTGAATTTATTATAAGAGAATTTTTTTTTTTGGAAATAAGAAGGTGCACTTTAATTTATATATGAAAGGTCTTTTCACTATGTCATACAATTTCAAGTAAGATCATGATTATTTTTTATTTTTTATTTTTTGAATGTATAAATAGATTTAGTACTCTATAAATTAAAAATCTATCAAATTTCAATTAAAATTAACAAACAAATAACATGAAAAAAGTCATTTCGTGGATAAGAAATAATTTAATTACTAATAATAATGATTCTAACATATTTAGATGGACTTTCCTAAATTAAATAATCAATAAAACAACATACTTCAATTAAATGGGGATATGTTTTTAATATTGTATTTGAGTAATGAAATTTTCATTTAATAAATTGGTTTCGATGTAATACTATTTTTTTGTACCATATATATCTTTTGAGAAAATGAAGATTTCTTTCTTTTCTAAAATATTTGTGAGCAAAACACTCTCTAATATCGTAGAGAAGTTATAATTTCCTTTATAACATTTGATGCCAAAATAAAATAAAATTTAAAATTTAAAATTAAAATAAAGTTAACAACAATTATAATTAATAATTTAAATAATTTAGATTCCGATCTTAAATGGGGACTACCCAAGTGGCTAAAAAGATTCAAATCCCAAATTTTCTTTTTATAAATATTTGAAAGGAAGATAATTCAATTATAAAAACAATAATTATTTATTATTTTGATATATTTGTTTTAATCTAAACTAAATTTATATTTTTTTAAAGTTTATTAATGTTACATAATATAAACCAGTCACATTATGCTTAATCCATATTTGAGTATATTATAGAGTGCACCTTGCTTTGTTTAGGTGCAAACAAGAGTATACAAATCCTTTCAAATCTTATTTCCCTAGCATTTTAAAAAGTATATATTTATTTTAATCTCAAACCTATTAAACATAGATAAGGATTAAAAATATAAAGAATCCAAAGCATAAACATTTGTATGACAAAATAAATTTGAAGTCCAACATGATATATTTAAGTATTACATTTTTATGTCAAATTAATCTTAAAAGAATAAAGTTCTATAGTAGTGAAGGCCCCACTACACCACATATTGGAGAATGAGATGTTGATTTTTTTTTTTTATCCATTTGCATCTCATATAGGTAGGTGTCCCACATCTTACCAACCTTTTTAACAATGCAATAAAATATATAACACATTTATATTGGAGAATTTTGCTACTATGACATAGCATCTCTCTTTATGCTTCTCAAGATGCATTTAAATATGAACATATTCTTTTGAACATATATCCAATCCCCCTCTTTCTTTGGATGTAATGCATAGCTTATGGACAACTTGAGACCAATGGAATTTAGAAACTTGTATGTTGTGACATCAGTTTGGTGTAATTGGATTTTGAAGTAAACAATTATTTGAAATAGTATGTATATGTATCAACTAATAATTTGTTGTCAAATGAATTTCACTTATTAGATGGATCTAAAAACTGCACGTTGGTGGTATGTTATGGTAAGTACTCTACCTAGGACAAAATAAACATGTTTCAAATGTTCAACAATTTTTGTTGAAACCCCCACAATTGTAGTTGTCAAAGTATTATATTTTAAAAATATTTAATTTTTAGTTCATATGTCTACAAGTTAGATTAAT
The DNA here is from genome assembly GCA_000404065.3 of Pinus taeda. Taxonomy (NCBI): domain Eukaryota; kingdom Viridiplantae; phylum Streptophyta; class Pinopsida; order Pinales; family Pinaceae; genus Pinus; species Pinus taeda. The sequence continues at coordinate 142,530 of APFE031638774.1, read as the reverse complement.
ATAATCTCTAAATAATACATCAAGGTGAAAATTATTTTTAATTTTCAATAAAACTCTTTTGCCTAAAAGCATAAACTAGTTAGATACAATATTGTATTCAATGTCACTTTAATACAAGTTTTTTTTTTTTTTTTTGATTTCACTACATTTTAGTGATAAATAGAAGGAAGGATTTGATTACACCGTACTTTTTCTACATTTAATACTTATAAGTGTTTGCTCTCTAAGAATGTCATAATATAGGAAATCCAATAACATGATAATAAGATATCTACAATTTCCATTTATTATAATTTTAGTCTTTTAATTTTTGAAAGGTTCAAATACTATGCATTTAATCTTATTAAAATTAGTGTATATCTCATGATCTAAAGCAATGCTAAAATATATAAGGTAAAATGTACTTTATCTTTAGATCCACTAGTACATATTAGATTGGAGTTGTCTATAATGCGACTTTTTGGAGATTCCGGTGACGGAATCCGGCGGAAGAAATGAGGTTAAATCTTGATTTTTAGCAGTTAAAATGGTTTTTTAACTGCATATTTGGATTCAGCACCCTGGAAAACCCCTGGGACCCTTTGATTGTGCAGAAAATAGCTATCAAACTTGAGATTCCAAAAAATTGCTGCTTGATTTTGACCGGAAAAATCAGTTGGAAAAACTTTCAAAAAGTCTCATTATAAGCAACTGCTATCAAAACCATTCGGTATAAAAAAATTTAAAATAGTAATAACAACAACATTAGAAATAATAACAAGAACCTGGTTTATTTTAATAGAAGTAAAAACAAATCATCTTTTCAAGTTGTTGAATAACAACTTTAGTTTATCCGGTAAGAATGGCTTTCATAAGAAAAAAATCGCATCTTGGAATGGTATGGAAGGTCATGACAGACCTTCTTTAGCAAAGTGATTGTAGAGTACAAAAATGTGTCTAGATAAAGTTACTTGCGGATGACCACTAATGTCTGCTAGACTTTTCTTACTTACATTAAAAGCAAATCAAAATGGTTAGCCAGCTGTCAATAAATCAAAACGCCGGGAATTATCTTTAAAACAAAAGTAATATTTCAGACGCGGGGGAACTGGGAACTGTCGTCAGCGGCACTTCGCTCCAAGATTCGAATATGTCGAGGATTCTTCGTGGAAAGAGCGAGTGGCACCATACTTGAATATAAGGTTAAGGATGACAGAATTCTTGTATTTTAAATTCTAATTCTGATAGTTGAAAACAATATTATCTAAAATTATAATATGTTTCAAATGTGCTAATTTCATTAGCAATGTATCTATCTAGCATATTTAAAAAACTTAGAAATGGAGATATTGAAAAGCATTTAGAAGTGGAGGTTTGGTTGTTTCTATAATGGAAACCTGAGTAACCCTAAATCCAAAGACACGAAGTCAACGAACGCATAATTGGAATTTTTTATTTCACGGGGAATTTGTGAATTGTATATTTGGGAATCAATCTTCGAGGAAATTTTGAATTTAGATATCATATATGGTATTAGAAGAACAACACAGTTTTTGGATGCTTTTATGTTAATAAAATAGACACATTATTTTGGGATAAAAATTCACACTAAACAGATTTAGAACATGTGTGCGCCCCCTTTACCAAATCTTTATTGTAGAATAAAATATTTTAATACTACTATATAATTTCTAAAAATATATATATTGCTTTTTGGTCTTTGGGTACCGTGTGAAAAAATATTGAGGCTTTATACGGTGACAATATTGGTGTTTGAATGGCGTTGATATCACATACATATTCCTGAAATCCCTTACAGAGGATCATGTGGAGTTTCGAGATCTTATTCGCGGACTTTCAACGAAATATATTTTCTTTAAGTCCCAAGGCCCTTTCTTATTCCCTCATCCATTATACAATTTTCAAGAGTTGTTTATATTATATGAAAAGCATATTGGGAATTAATTAGAGGCAAAAATGATATGAATCTTGGGGAGGCCTTCAAGATCTAAAAAATTGAAATGGATATTAGTGGGAGACCTTCAAGACCTGAAAAATTGCAATGCCAGAAAAAAATGAGATAACACACAGTGAATAAAACCACAAAGATTTTTTATTAAAACAGAGAATAACTATAAAAGCTATATTCTAGCGGACAAAACTATCCCATAACCATGATGAACGAAGATCCGAGGATAGAGATGCCCTATAATGTTTGTAACCAACTGTGATACTGACAGTGCGCAGCCTAGCAAATGGACTTCGATGAAGTGTGGGTTTGTGGATGACCCATAACTATGACAAACGAAGATACAAGGATAGAGATACCATGTAATGCTTGTGACCAATTGTGATGCTAACAGTTTGCGTCCTAGCAAATGGACTTCGATGACAAGGATTTTGTGCGGTTGACCCACAACTGTGATGATGGTTGTTGATGAGGTAGCAGGTGTCTACATAGCCTAAGGTGGATGGGCACATCTCCAAAGAATTCAAGACGAATGCTACTATTATGAAACTGATGAATGTGAAATAGGTCCCTCCTAAAGCGGAGTGGGAGGGCACATCTCCAAAGGGAACCCGCCTCGAATGCTACTCCAGAATTAAAATGGACATAACTCAGTCAATATAACTCAAAATATATTTTATAACAAGTTATTTGAAATAGAAGGACCATTTTGAATCTACCCATGTGTTGGAAATCCTTATCTGGACACTCTAGAATCTCATATCCGCGCTACATCTTTTCTGTCATCACAAAAGTTCTGAAAAAATAGTTGATTTTAAATCAGCGACATCTCCGACATCCAAAGTCCGATTTGACATTTTTTTTTTAAATGGAGCAGTTTTTCGAGAGGAGTTCAAATGTACAATCACTTTTCTAAAATTATGCACCAAAATTGCAAAAAAAAATGATAGGAGAGTCACCGTCCACAAATTATCATCAGAAACATTTCTACAACATAGCTTATTTTAAATCAGTGATATTCTCATTATCCAGACTCCGATTCAGCCGATTTGTTTTTTAAATTTGGGTATTTTTTCATGAGGAATCCAGATCTATTTTTTTTTATATAAATTTTGCACAAAATATTCATATATGATCTGTAAACTCACTCCCCAAAAACATTCCTGGAAAAAAATGAAAAAAAAAATCCCACTTGGCTCAGGAAAATGCTTAGTGGAGGATGTACCACATGCCTAAAGTTTGTTGAATATTGCTGCAAAATTTGAAATTGAAATATGCATCGAACTATCATTCCCATGGAATCATAGCCTACTTTGATAACATTGATCCAGATCTTGAGGGGAGGCCCCCAGATCTAAAAGATTGAAATGGATATTGAGGGAAGGCCCCCAAGTTCTGAAAAATTGCGATGCCAGAAAGAAAATGAGATAACACACAGTAAATATAACCATAAATAATTTTTTTATTGAAACAAAGAATAATTGTTAAAGCTACAATGTGGTGGACAAAACTATCCTTTTACAAAATGTGACTTGTTACTTATAGTATTTTTCAGTTACAATACCATGGGTCAATTGCATGGGTGAATGAATACCATCAGTGGATGTCACAATACAACGGGTCAATTACATAGGTGAATGAATATCATGGGTGGATTTCACAATACCATGGGCAAATACCATGGTTGATTCCATACCATGAGTGGATGTCACTTACAATACCATGGGTAAATTCGATGGATGGATGAATAACATGGGTAGATGAATACCATGGGTGGAAGCCATTTTCTATTCAAATCACAAATATTACTTACAAAGATCTAAGGTGATTCTTTGAGGACTCCTTTAGGGAACATTAATTTCAGAATATTCAAATAGGGAGTAGGCCTCTTACTTTAATCCATTTACCATTGTTAAGGCCCATAGTATCATAACATGCCTAAAACCACATAATATAGCATAGAGGCCCAAATAGAAATCCTTAAGACACAAATGTAGTGCACAAAACCTCTAAATCATGTCAATATCCCACCCATAGGCCAAATATCCCTTAGAGAGATATATTAAAGGCTTTGTTCTTAGCCAGTAATCCCGAGAGGATTTATTTAGGGCCAAAGGTCTTTGTTTTCCTCCCCAAACTATGTCATAGGTTGTGATACCCACACTAATAGTGTGCATATTCCTAATCATAGGCTTTATTTGTCGTGATTAAATAAGAGAGTTTTTTCTACAACCCAATTCGCTTGTTTTCCTCTAATGGATGTGATATAGAGCTTGATTCCCATATTTGATGTGAGAGAAATCATAATGTTGAGAAAATCCCATGTAAAAGCTAAATATAACTTAATATTGTCACTATGTGGTTGTTTCAAGTCTAGTTCATGGTGCTCAAACTTAATATATCTTAGGATGGTGCTTGGCCACAGGAAGAGTCAAGGGTCAAGGACCTTAGAGGTGTTGCAAGTGTTGTAACTGCCTTCTATTTAGAGAAACTTATTGTTTATTTCACCATGTCATTATATTATTATTTATTTATGACTAAATGCTCATGATGATAATGTGGTACTAACACTCATGTTGTATAGGATTGGTTAGTGTTAGGTATGTGCTATATTCTTTGCATAGTTGACCCAATGTGTTGTACTTTGTATTAGGTATAACATGGGGGCCATAGGGTAGGTGGCAGTAGCCCTTGTTATGAGGGGTCACAAGGGGGATGAGGGAAGGGATGAATCCTTCCTTTCTTGGGGGTTTGGATGGGAGAAGAAGCCCCCTATTTGTAGGGGTTTGGGGACATCACCTCTGAAAATAATTTTTGTAGATTTTTGCATTTGTTTTATTGAAATTTTCAACATATGGGTTTTCCTTTCACTTCTTTTGTGGATGTTGATTCATTTTTGTGTATTACAATAATCATCATTTATCCATTACATTTCTCCCTTTTCTTCCTAAATCCCATAGTCATATCTTCAAAATTTGTGTGTAGAACTTTTTACCTCAAGTAATAATCTCGTAGTCCACATAATTTCCACTCCATAGATATCCCATCCCAAACTACTACTATACTTAACCACTTCACAAGTGTGAAAAAAAACTTGCACATCCAAATCTCTACATCTCCAACTTTCCATAGGTCATATTCCTTTTCACATAACTTTCCTCCAATATTTTGTTTTTTTACAAACATAAAAGTTCCACACATGGCATACAATATACTCTATTAAAATGAATTCTCCGCTAATATCGCATACTTGGTGAAACTCTTGAAAATATCCATTTGGTTCTTTTGTGGTTAATTCAAACCTCATTAGGTAAGATCGATGTTTAATGTGGAAAGGTGTTGATATTGTGTTATGTCAATCAAATCCACCAGTACACCATTTAAGGACATGATATAGGTTATTTACTTATCATTATTACTCTTAGATGTCTTGACGATGGTGGTATGTGATGAAGGGATATATTACTAAATCATATCCTAAACTTATATTTAAACAAATAAGAGATTGGAAAACCTCATTTGACTTGTCATATATACCATATTGTACTGAAAGAATAAAGAAATATGGAGAGTAATAGGAATAAGGAGTCTATTAATACATTTGCATGGGAAAAAAATAAATTTTATTGCTATATATTCTATCAATGGTATTATAACTTAACACCCAAGTAGAAGAAAAATAATAGAATCTTTATTATAGACCTTACCAACACTTGACATGTTCCATAGTTATTTTATTTTAGATAAATGTTCTTTTGGTGTACCCACTATTTCAAAACCAAGACCAAGGTTATCATAGTTTATTTTCCAAGGTTATCATAGTTTATATATAGGGAAATAGCCCAATCCTATTGTCCCCCAATGCTTTTAGAAAGATGCTCAATTTTCCATACCCGAAGTGGAAACTCAATTTTCCTTAAGCTAATGTTTTTCTTAACACTCAGGGTTGTGTAGCAGATGTCATTCAATAATTCATGCTCCAGTATGAACATGTTTTAGAAAACCTCACTTACATGATTTTTCGCTTCAAGTAGATCCATGTGGGGACGTTCTTGGTTGTTTTCCTAAATTGTTAGATGTGAATGAATGTCTCATGTACCCAGGTTAGTCTTATACATTTACAATTTTTTTTAGGAATGACACTATTTTCCACTAGGAGAAAGTAGCCCTCAACAACATTTCCTTCAAATCATCAAATTATTAAATTCTTTCATGATGACCTATCAAAATATTAGGACTACCTATGAAGGATCTTACCATTTTTGAAGAGAAATAACTTAAAATGCATAATAGTTATATGATAGGGTCGGTAAGAAATTGAAAATTGAAAATATGCATACCAAAAATAAGAAAGTCATGAAAAAATAAAAGTCAAAGATATACATATTAGGTGTTTGGCCTATTGAACTTCTTAAATTGCACACAACTATAGGGGAGGCACTTGTTCATTCTATCACATGTTAAGAAGCTTATAACATAAGATTGTAGAGAGATATAAGTGGTATTGATGAATCTCTTTGTCCTATGCCTCTATTTATGCCTTGTTTAGCTATTGAAGGCCCAAAACTTCCACCAACAACTACACATGGCATGCCCAATAAATTTAGAAAAGTAAAAAAATTATTACACGAAATTAGAACCTACATCACAAATAGTATGAAAAAGAAATTGGGTATTGTTCAAGAAACACATGAAATTTTTCTATATTTAAGAAATCCCTCTCAAAGGATTTATTCCTTTTCAAATTATTTTCAAAAAGGCTTATAGAATGATCATCACTTTGTTGATAATAATTTAATGACATTTGACACCAATATTGCTACGCTTAGCAACATTCAAAAGAACTAAGAAGGGATTACAATAGGGAAAAAAATGAAACAAATCAGGTAATGATGACATGTTATGATCAAGATATCATAGGATGTCATTTCCATGTACACAAGCATAAATGATTGAAGGATTAGTGATTTATTCAAAGTTATTAAGGTTGTAGAAGATATTCAAGGGCCTAGAATGATTTAAAACTCCATGCTAACTTTGAAAGATATATTATAAGAATGTTTCAAAGATTTTAAAATAATATGCGGCAATGATTTCAACAAATTAATATATCTTTTAAAAGAAGAAATAAAATAATGATTAGTTACATTTTTCAATGAGAATTAAGATCAAATGTTGGTAATTGATAAATTATAGTCCTATTCAAAGGAAATAGAAGAATATATATTTTTAACGAGGGTGAAGTAAAGACATAACTATCCTACCAATGAAGAAGTATATTGAAGAACGGACTATTTTTTTTTCAAATAGTCTTCCAATTAAAATTAATTTCCCAACGATTATATTAATAGAAATACAAAGTTCAATATATACTCCAACGAATTTGATGCAGCAAAGAGAAAGGGAGAGAATTCGTTCACTATTCATTCTTCTCCATATTTGTGGGCCTCTTCCATTTTATTTGCAGCAATTACTTTTTCTTTCTCTTGAACATTAGATAATCCAACTTTGTGACTTGTGGCATACGTTTGTTAAGGAAATCCCTAACTACATTCCTTTTTCTTCTTCAACTTGACTATATATTCATTATTGGTACACGGGAGCCCCATATCATTCCATTATGGACAAAAGTATTCAAGTTACATTTATGTATCAGGAATTGTGTAGAGTGATTTAGGCACCTTCTTTATTTGAACTTATAGTCGGTAATATGATTTTTCATTGTCACATAGAGTTATTTTTTAGAGTAAATGGAATTTTGGGTTCGATATCATTTTAATTGAGCATTAATATATCATGAATGTCCTCTTATGATTCTTTATGATGCTGAAAGAATGAAATCATTTTAGAGTTCTTTAAAAATCCAGGCCACTTCTTTATTTTCTATCTATGAATTTGTTTCAAATATGTCTTCCTCTCGACATATGAATGCATATGTCTAGGCCACTTTTTTATTTTCTATCTATGAATTTGTTTCAAATATGTCTTCCTCTCGACATATGAATGCATATGTCTTATGGATTGAACCATCAATGAGATAATATTTATTTATACTATTTTAATTTTGTTTATTTTAAAAATCACCTGGTCCACTCATAGGTGAATGCATTACTTTTTTTCTTTGAGTTAATTTAAAGATACGAGTGAATGAAAAGAAGAGTAGTACCTCTATAAAACATATAGGGAGCTTAGATAATTCCCTAGGAGGTTGAATTTTTTTCCTAGCAAGAAAATAGATCAAGAATGGTGCACGGTCATTTAACCAATGGTTTTATAGTTTTGGTTATGGACTCTACAATTGTAGTCTAATATAGGGTAAATGGATTGGTGGTTATGGATGTTTTGAGATAAATTTATCGTATTGTAATATTGTAAAGATGAATATACTAAAAAATAATTTTGGTTTCTCCCATTTGATTTTTAGTGTAAAATATATATTTAATGTGTGTTTTTACTATTGAATCTTTTCCATTTTATTAATAATATATTTGTTGAAATTACCTATACAAGGTTAAGGCCTAGATTTTGTATGAAAGTACTTTTGGATTCAAGAGGATGATTTCGTGGCCAAGGGGTCTGTATTGGGCCTATGGTAAACCATATGATGGTTGGAGTTCTACGGAATTCATTCTTGCGGTGAATGGAAATGATGAGAAGTTCAAAGATAGAGATTGAGAAATTCAATGGGTAAAGGTTGAGTCATGGAAACTCAGCATGAAAGATTTGTTAGTGGAAAAATATGAATGGATTACTTTGGATTTATGTACTACACAAGTGGAGAGGTGGATTGAATACTAGACCAACTCAGAACAAAAGGAAAAGAGCAGAATATGGTTGCATGCCTCAGATTCATATTATTGAATGTTTCAGGAGAAGCTACAATGAAGGATTTGTGGAAAAGGTTAGGGACTTTCTTTTAGTTTAAGCCTCTAGTGAACAAATTGTTCCTACAGTAAAAAATATATAACTTGAGGATGAAGGATAGAGACTTGATAACAAAAATACTATGGTAAGCTAACTATTATCCATCGATATTAAGATTTAATATGAAGATAACTATATCATATTGTTGCATTCTTTACCAAGCTCATAGGATAGTTTGGTATTTCCATAGATAGTAATGCAATTACTTTATGTTTGGAAAATATTGTATCATCCTTATTATTAGAGGATATGATAAGAAGAATATGAAGATTTATATTATAGATGCCTAGTCTATAAGAGGATTCTCCTAGAAAAGAAATAAAAATAAGCCCCGAAGTAGGAGATCTAAATATAGATGAATATTTAAATATCAATGAAAATTCATATAGGTATATTAGAGATGTGGAAATGATCGGCATTACAGGAAATTTGTTGATGTATGTCTCTCCTCTAAGCCTGTCTATGAAGTAAGAACAATGATAATTATTGTCCCTCGTTTCTATAGTTTTAAATTTAGTTAGGTTGTTGGAATATAAAGAAATAAAATAATGTGGCCCACCGAGAGATACCTTGTTAATGTTCGAATGAAAATATTTTTACAATTCTTCCATTGTAGATCATGAAACTATTGATAAAGAGGGGGAATGATATGAAAAATACTGCATAATAAACAAGTAATTAAAGATATGATGTTGATATATATGTTCGTGATTGTGCTCCAGAGTGTGAACCAATAGGTTTTGCTTCATGGATTACAAAAGAGGCGCAAATTGACATCCCTAGCTCAGAAATGAAACATGGAAACTATGAATTCTGTACTAAATCCATTGGATGTGAAGGCATGCAATTATAACCTAAATTTTCAATCCATATGATATGCGACATGGAGTCAGTGGACCTAGAAGAAAATTATAATGATTACAGCAACATCAGTAGTAGCACTAGGCAAACAATAATGTTTATGTGCTACGAAGATAGAATGTGGTCCATGATTATTGATCTAGTTTGATTTGGAATGTCCAAAATAAGGGAATGGATGATATTTTTCTACTATTCTATTTTGAAGGTAGGCGGGATCAAATATACCAAATAAATATCCATACAATCTATTCACCCAACAATTTGGTCACTTCACCTTGCACAATCCCACCTATGTTTGATGGCCCCTAGGATGTGTGTGTTAAATGATCTACTTCACCTATAACTTACATAAAACATAAAAAATAGTGTCAACGAGCTTAATAGAGATTTGAAAACATTATGATTGTTTTAAATTTCTATCAATGGTTGGATCTTCATAATGATTTTTTGAATAAGTATGGTTGGTGATGTTGATTTTTTGGAGAAAGGAGTCCCAAAATCCCATCCTATACAAGTTGTTGTTTCCTATATAGAGTAAGTAACAATTGATTATTACAAAAGAAAACAAATAACAAGAAAAGTAATTAAATCTAAGATAAGTTATTAACACTACAATGAAAAATAACACAGAAAGAAAAAAAGCGTTTAGGAAACATGAGATATCTTTGGCAATGTAAATAGGATATAGTCTCTCCCAAATATAATATAGGGAGCCTTGGAAGCAATGGATCGTTAGCTCTCTGGAATGAAGGTCCCTGTTTTTCATCTCATGTAGTTGTGTTTATCTCCTCAAAAGTTTCTTGGACACTATTTGAATGGATAGCTCCGTGACTACAAAACAATACCAACTGGGTGGAAATTTAGGTAGCATAGCCTTTCCATGAATACTCTTTTATAAATGGAACCCAAAGGAGTGGTATTTATACGCCAAGGTACATGGCTTATCACAAATTGGATAATTGGTTCGACTTTATCTTTTAGTGAGCCTCTCATCTTGGTGGGAGACAAGAGGGTTCCATTGGAGGCTCTACGACTCTCTGTTAATTATGTAGAGGTTTGAGACTAAAGGTTCGACCTTATAATTCCACCTACTAGGGGGAAATTAAGGTGAGTTTCCCCACAAATCTCTTAAATGTCACTTCCTACGAATCTGTTCTAATGTCATAGAAACAATTGTATTGATCTGTGAAAACCTAAAAGAGTGGATTATCTAGATTACTTAAAATGTTTTTAGTGACAAGTAACCCTATTCTTGTGAGCGCCTCATTCTTTTTATACCTTTGAGAGCCTTTTGTCTTGTTTATATTTGACTCATTTTGACCCTTAATTGACTAATCCATGTGGATATCGGTGGCGACTTGCATATTCCACTTCGACGCCCAACACTGTCTCTTTTAGTTTTTCCATTTCCTTAATTGTAGCATAGTTTAATATTTTTTGGCATTCTTTTCATGTCCTGAACTTCCGTAGCCGTTTTGAGGCCCTAAATTTTTTTTTTAGGAAAAACAGAGATATTTTAGTTGTCCCAAAACTAGTTTTCTAGTTTGTGTTTATCCTTTCCTTTGAGATCTTTGGAACGAGGTATTATGATAGCCAAACGGAGGTCGTATGCCAAAGTTACAACCTTGGGAGGTTGATGTAATATTTTGCCCAAACGGGGCCGACAATTTTGGTGCTTCATCTCCTAGGGATAGCTTTTTGGATGTTTAGGGTTTTCCATTATTTCTCAATAATAAATAGGCCTTTGAGCCTCATTGTAACATAGTTCAAAGGCATGTTGGTGCCACATCTCTTCTCATAGATAAGCTACCATCACCCGAGTTATGTTATTTAGATTATGTTTGTAAGCATACTTTAGTGTTTTTCTATTAATGAAATGAAGTGTTCTTCCACTGCATCTCTACATTTATGATTATATTTGCAAGTTGTTGCATTCCTACTTAAGTTTGGATCAGTGACACCTTTGAGTGTGCAAGTTTTTTGTGATAGCAATTCCCCCCTAATGTGTGAGGTCAGCAGCGTATGTATAACCGAAACACATCACATTTTGTTTGCCTGACTATGAGTCATGCCTCTTCTTGAGAGAGATATGCTTGTTAAAGAGAGAGAGGAAGGGTTTCTCAAGGATAATTATGGAATCCATTTCCTAGAAATAAATATATATAATATACATATAATGTGAAAATGTCCCATGCTCATAATCTTGAATAATAAAATGATGGTTACATTTTTATACAAGAAGGGTCATTCCAACAATGTTGACAACATAATTGTTGATGTTGAAGTAGATGACTGCTTCTCCCTCAAGGGTGCCATGATAGAAGAAAGTATTGATTATGTATATGCTTCTACATATAGAGCATGATGAATGATGATAATATAAGTGAAGAGATGTTGGCTTGGTGCATGGGTGTTCAACCAAAATATGAAACTTTAACAAATGCAAAGTATGACACATCCCACTATGAAATAGTGCTAAAGTCGAACATTTGGAAGGGCATTGAACTTATTGAGAGATGATGACTCCCACTAGTCCACCCAAGGCTGACATGGAAAAATGGTATTGTAAATCAAGTTACTACTTCCTCTTTGGAAACTAAGAGTTAATGTCAATAGAAAGGAAGACACAAATTTTTTGAGAAAGAGTATCTCAAAGAAATTCACTTGAAGATAATTTGGATATTGAACCATGAATATATATTGATTTCATGGTGGATGAAGTCAATAGAGAATGGAAACTTTAAACTTCCCATGGTTCGAGTGAAATGGTAGTGGCAACAATCAAAACAAGCTAAGGTAGGCATGCCCCTAGTGTCAACAAGACATTTGGGGGAGTGACAAGTGGTTTCTTTCAATGAAAAAAGTGGTTCATATACACTATAACATGATGGATAAAGGTCATCGAGGATCACAACATAGAGCCAATATTAAGTTAATGGGTGAAAATATATCTTCTCCAACCATGGGTGACACGAGACTATCACAGGGTAGTATGTGATGAATAGGTTGAGTAGTGAGTTTATTCCTTGAAAAAAATATTTTTACACTTACCAAAAGAATATAATGATGGTTTTGAATGTAAAAACATGGAGATGGGTTCCACAACATGTGGTAGCTTACATGAGGGTGCGGGGATGTAACTATGAAGGGTGTGGGCCCACTAGATGGTGTCAGTGTGGGGGTGATGAATGGATGACAACTCTACAAATGGTCTAATGTTATTGGAGGTGTAAGAGGCCAAGGGAAAAATGTGGTGACACATTCAATAATGATCAAATTGATATGTGTCAGGGAATAGGGAAGGTTAGCAATGAAAATAGGTAGAATTATGATGAAATTACATGAGTCATGTGAACAAACGGTTCCTGGGTGAGGTAACAAAGTATGGATTCTAGTAATGGAAAGGATACTACTATGTGGGGAAATCCATGGGGATTCCAGAACTATTGATCGAATAGGGTTTTTCACTGAATGAAAAGGTATGGTTACAATAAATATGATCAAGGTGAGAGGGTCATATGGTGAATTCGTCAAGAATGAACTAGGTTATATAAATGTCTCCGAGGGAGAATATTTCATGCCAGGTGATGAAAATGATATATCAAATGGGAGTGTGCTACCTTGGATATAGGGAACTAGTGTAAGAAAAAATATTGAGCTTACAAAAAGGAACTATAAACCGTAAGTGAAAGCACCATAGATCATAAAATAATTCAAGGAAATATTATGACAAGATAGTGATAAAATATAGAGATCTTGAGGAGAAGCCCAAGAGTGATGAGGGTACTTAGGGGAAAAATTGTAATGGAGAAAGGGAGGTTCCAATATAAAGTGGCCATTGTATTAAGCCTAGGGCGCAAATGTCTTTGGAAGAAACGCTCATGTGCTCCCAAACAGTCAAGAGGAATTTTGATGATGAGTTGTATAAACTGAAGGTGGGGTCCACTATGTGACCTCATTTTGGCATTGATCATTGTGGTTGCTAGAGGGCTTGATTATGATTATAGTGCATTACAGAGACTTCTTGGAGATATTTTTCAATTTTGGGAGGGACAGATGAGTCCTCAAACATTGAGTCTTGTGCTTTCTAAAATAGAATAAGAGGTATGTATGGTCAGGGAGGCCATATGGCCATTTTGATTATTGTGGGTCCATAACTGCAATAATGGTTGTCGCTACATAATTTATCACTACATATTTGGAGTTACGGAGGGAGGCACCATCTGTATCAATGAGACTTAGGATATATGGGTGTGTGTTGGAAATTACGTTGTTATGAGGCTATATAGTGGGATAGGCCCCCATTAGATGACATGCCACTATTTAGGGGTCATAGAGGGGATAATGGGGGAACAATTTGGAGCTCGGTATTCCTAACACATAGGAATCTAATCACTTAGCTAACCAGGGATGTAGATGACCAATTGCTTGAGTTTCCCTTTGAGACCCTCTTGTATAGTTCCTTATTTCAACAAATTTTTATTCAGTGGACATAGAGTTATGGTGACACCCCCCTAGATGGTTATGTATCATGAGGTTGGGTAACTTGATCATCCATGAAGGGGGAGATGAGGTAGGATAGTACGAGACTGAGCGGGTCCATAAATGGTGGTTGACCATGCCAAAGATCATCTAGAAGTTCTTCTATGTGGGGATGGATTTAAATGAGACCTATCTATACCTCTACCCCTAGTTAAGGTGTCAGGATACATAGGTACATCATTGGTTTATATCTACATTTATTATGTTGATTTTTGATGTGTACATTTATATGATGATTTTTATACATATTTTGGTTTTTCTTTGCAAATATGGGGCCACGGGGATGTGAGGTATCGATTGTGAGAGATCACATTAGGGGAGACACTTGTGAGTAGGGCTCAATCCAAGTTTGTCATGTGCATCTGATGGAGAGATAGTCAAAGGGACCCCAATGGTTGTGGGAGTGGGACCATTTTGAAAAAGGGGCTAGGGTCACACTTGTCCAAGAGGGGGAGAGGAGGACCCCCATAATGTATTTTTTCATGGAGAGCGGGTCATGGCACTAGAGGATTGTGACATGAATGTGCACTAGACCATGATGACCATCTTGCTAGGTATCCCAGATGTTGGCTGGTCCATGTTAAGAGAGGATATCTTTGATGTGATCGTGATGTCACATTAGTAATAATGACATACTATAATGAGAAAAATAGTGGAAATGGTGAAAGTGATGTCTATTTTGGCTCCAAAGAAAATTGTAGGGCCTGATCCTCTTGTTGGTAGGGAATGGGATCATGGTGGCGCCCCAACATGTGCCGCCCTTATTATGGATTTTCTACAACTTTTATTATATGAGGGGAAGCATAGATTATGATAATTCTCCCTATATTTTTTACTACTACTCATTTTTTCTAGTTGATAGACACATATTTAAACAAACATCATGAAATATATGTGTGTGTGTGTGTCTATATATAATATATATATATATATCTACACACACACACACACACTTTGTGCCATATGTATCTCTCATGTTATGCGATGGTATTTTGATGTAATTATGATGCTTATTTATGTTTTAATGTTTTTGAATTATGTTGTCCTTGATGTCAAAGTCGGTTGCTGGTGAACAACATCAAGAGCACATCCTCTTTAGAAGCACCAAAGAAGAGAAGGAAAAACTTAATGATGCCTTGAAGACAATTTTAAATGGATTCTTTTAATATATGTGGATTATAAAAATTGGAAGTACCAATGAAATAGAAGCCCTGGAAGAGAGGAAAGGAAGCCCAAATCTATATTCCAAACATTTGTTGAGGAAACGAAATGTGAAGGACAATGAATTTGCATGCAATACCGTCATTATTTGATATTTATTGTCATGTTGTTTCCAATGCTAGGTGGAATTTCTCATGGTCCCTCATGGTTGATAAGTTATGTCCTCTTAAAAGTATTTACCCCAAATAAAAGCCATGACACCTTGGAGGGATGCTTTGAAATGAATAACAAATCTATGGTTAGGGGCCCCAAAGTCATGCCCGATTAAGGAGTGAAATAAATATTAAATTCCAAGGTGACTACGAATCAATGCCAAGCATAAAGGGGTCAAAAATAATTGTCAAGTAGGCCTTGGTTGAAAATATTTCTGAAAACTAAATTAAATTAGGAGCACATGTCGACCTCGCTCATATAATGTGGTCATATGGACCTTGTTTCAAATTTTAATTGTGTGTGGTCACATATTGTTGGTCAGTTCTAAATTTTATGATTGAATTTTCAAACCACGGGACCACTAAAAAAATATAAAATGACTGAGTTTCTTAGTCTTACAACAAAATGAACTCGTGAAAACAATTGCAAGAATGCAAGTTTTGTTTTGGATTGGGTTTGATCTATGACCAAGTAAAAGAGTTATATTTAAGATATAGTTATTTTGTTTTTTTGTTTTAGTTCAAAGATGTCATTGAAGAATGATGTCCAAGTTTTGGTTTGAGGGTTGAATGGTTTGATTGTGATCAACTTTTGGATTCATTCTTGTTCGTTGTGAAGTCTGGTTTTGATGACATGTCATGTCCAATGAAATGATTATTTGTGTCATTTGATTTCAAAGTAATTTTTGTTGATATCAAATTGTATGTGGTCCTCCTCTTGGTTACAAATCATTTAAACCACTATTGTTTGGTTTGACATTCTTGGGGGATGATGAATTAGGTCTTCTAAACTAATAATTACTTAGCGTGATTTCTTAATTTAATTTTTCTTTAATTCACAATCATCATAGAGTAATTACACATAATATATTCAACAATACACTTCAGGATCATAAAGACATAACTAAATAAAAAATGCAAGTATTTACCCTAGGAAAACCCACTTTGGGATTATCTGAGCAACCTTTACGATAGAGAATTCATTCAACAGACATACAACTAAGTAAAACTTAATGTCAAACTAAAAACCCTGGTCATGCCTGGTCAAACTTCCCACTTAAACAAGTCAATTTCACCCTCAATAACTTTGGCCTAGTCTACTCTTGTAGGACTAAACTTCAACTATCCTCTTCTCTCTAGATGGCACAATTATATTTCCTAGATAAGCCTAGAAACTTTGCCACAAGCTTTTACTTTATCTGGCTCAGATAAAGCTTCTTTACTTGTCTCAGATTTGACCTCTTCACTTGCCACAAACTTGAATTCCTTACTTGCCTTAAACAAACCAAGATTCACTTGCCTTTGGTCAACCCTTTTGCTTTCTCAAACTGACCTCTGTGATTGCCTCAAACTAACAAAGCTACTTACTTTTGTAGGAGTAAAAAATCATCTATATATATAGTCTGAAGAGATTAAATGGGTGTGACAAAAGGGGTAGGATATATTGATTTCTTAGAAGGTCAACTTTAAGTTTTTGGGGCCAAGAATGTTAATATTATAAATTAAAAATTTCAATTTTAAAAAATAACATGAAGGACATGTCACATATATTCTCTTTTGAGAATAGCATGAAGAAGATGATTCATATTTATCATTATAAATACATCAAAGAATAAAATATTAATTATGAAGATTGAACATAGATACAAAATTCAAAACTTCCTCTTAGTTAGGGAGGTATTCATAATGACTATCTAGATGTTCTCATGTTGACAAATTTCTCTAAGAAAATGTTATAAAAATTCATCCGTATCAACATCACCGAATTACCATAATCTGGTCAACAACTTTCACACATGGTCAATCAACAACATAAACATCCAATTACCATAATCTAGCCAGTAACTATGACACATGATAAGTCATCAACATCAACAAGTTACCATAATTCCAATCAATACCTCTAAACTATGGCGCATCCTCACCATAATCCTTGTTGGTTATCTTGACAGATGGTATATATTTAACTTCAACTCATCATCATGATTATGGTCGGCACTTTTGACCCATGGCATGTTGACTAGTCTTTGTTCACCATCATACTGATCAATCTCTTTGACTGATTGTGAAATCCTAGGAACACAATCAAATCATTTGAGTAATATGGTCCCAAATCCAAAGGATTCATTCATGGCCATGATGCTAAATTATCTCATTCACCTATCTGGAGAGTAATATAATTCTAATTATGAACGTCACCCACTCAACTAAATGATTTTGGGTCGCTAGGACCATTCTTCCAAAATCTAGTCAATATACTTGACATAGGAAGAATGGTTATCCTTTACCAGACCATTCTCCCTAATCTAGTCAACATAATTGACACAAAAATAATGAATATCATCTATTTTACCGTTCTCCCTAATTTGATCAACATAGTTGACACGAGGAGAATGTTTATCCCTAATGCTATTACTTTGGACCATATTCCATCATCCTAGCCGACCTAACCTAGGGATAAAGACTATCCTGGATGTTGCAATTTCATCACTCCCTCTTGTTGAGAGAGACACTATCAATTACTCCAATATTGTCCTTGAAGTATGTATACTTCATCCTAGGATAGAGGCTTTGTCAACAATTTGCTTAACTGTAGAATAGTATTGAAGCTACATTGCTTCCTTTTATACCATGTATAGGTACTGGATCTCACTGTGCTTCAACTTGTAATCATGTTCATCACATGGACCTAATCAAGAAAATCCTACAAGTAGCCTATGAATCCACATTACTTCTCAATTTTGCAATCCAACTGCAATATACTCAGCCTCTACAACACTAAGTGTGACAAATGACTACTTCCAACTCATCGAAGAAATCATAATGTAGTTGAAATTGAAGTAATATTTTTGAGGAACTCTTTCTATATTTAGCACTCTTTGAATCTCTGAATCCTTTTAGTTTTACTTCACTGAATCCACCGCCACAACTACTTTCATATCACCTTGACTAGGTGCTCCCTCTCTCACAAAAATGTATAATGTGTGTGGTAATTTTGGCTACCCTCTTAGCATGATAGACCATTATCTTCAACTCAGAGGTCAACTCCCTCTCATTGCTCCCTTTGTTGTAGAGGCAATTCTTTTTAGCACAGCTGCTCCCTATGACACATGAGTTCTTATGATTCCGCTAGAGGCAAATCAAATTGGATCTACCTTTATACATAAAACCAAAATTACCAAGTCAATGTGTATGATTTTGATCATACAACACCTTCTTCAATCACGATACTTCTTCTCATGTATCTCAAATCCCTAAGGTAGATCTATGTAGACTTATTCTTCCTTAATTAGTTTATTTATAAAAATGATCTTTGCAATCACCTGGTACAATTTTCAAAGAAATGATAACAATTATAATAGTCATGTACCTAACAACTAAAGTAAACATATTGTCATTATCCTCTCCCCGTTTATGGGAGAACCTTCTATTCTCAACTCTTATTTTGTACTTGTCTATGTTTCTATATGTTGCACACTAGATCTTGTAGATCCATTTGAAAGTCACCATTTACTTCACTTTAGTACAATCAACATATAATTCAAACTTGCTGGTATGTTTGCACCCTTTGAACTCAGATCTCATCTAATACAATACACATCACTGATTCTAGGAAATTCCTCTTGTCATCCACTTTTCTTCATTCTTCCACTACTTCTATTTATTACTAGAGTCTAGGTGACCTTTACTATGTAACTTTAATCCTCACTAGGAGGACATGGAAGAATAATTACAAGGAAGAAAAGGATACAAATACAAGAGAATAATTGATACAAAAACAACAATAATAATCAAATAAGAGAGTTATAAGGTACTTATCTTTTTAGGATAGTAATGTCAGCTCCCTCTTGATATTACCCATTTTGTAACTTTATCAACCTCATCCTCATCATGAACATGATGTCATACCTTCCTTGTATGAGCTAGGGTTTCTTCTTTCAATGGAAACATTAATCTAAGTTTATCTCTATGGTTTTCTCCACAAACTGTAGGGTTCTCATATCCAAGACTTCCAGTCTTCTAAACCCTCAATTTTCAAAAATCCATTTTATACATTTTGCAAGTCTAACGGACTTTGTAATGTACCAATTATTCTTTCCATATTTCAGAAAAAGATCGATAATATATCAGACATAGACAAATATTAAGGATCTTCAATAATTGCGAGATATCTTCCTTAAGAGAGAATAGTTGGTTAATGGTTCAACACAACTTGCAATGATAATTTCACAAATATGTATTCTTAGTTAAACATTGATTTTGAATTTTCAACCCAAGAGCTTATATTTTATCATCAAGTTCTGCAATGCATATTTCCAGGACTTTTATTCAATAGGGCAAGGTGTTAATGTTTTGTAACAATGTCATGCTACAGGACATATTCATAAATACAATGTAGTAGGGAAAAACATAGAACCCCAAATATTTAACATATATAAATGTCACTTTAGATAGAAATTTCAAAGGGTTCATTTCTTATATGCATGTATAGTTACCTAAGATATATTTCGAGAGAAGGATTCTATCAATATAACCATACTTACAACCTGACAATGCAAGACATATCACTTACGAATTAAATTACATAATTGTAGCTTGACTTGTCTCATTGCATTCCTACATCTAACTCAACATCATTATAGTGTGTATGCATGCTTGCTTGGTGGTCAAAGTAGAACATGGATTTTTTGTTGCTGTAACATATTGGATATCATACTAAACTCATTTCCCTCTTGTGACTACACATATCACTACACAAGGAATCAGTCAATTCCTTTATAAGCTTCAACAAAACATAGATCCATGTCTTTTCGGTTGCTAGGGCTCAGGTTACTTGGGATAAAGAAAGAAACTCAATCATTTCAACAATCATTGTTCCAACAATTTATTTTTCTTTAAGAGCTCGAACAAGGATTTCATGGTGGTATGGTTCAAATAATTAGAACTACAGTGCTTTGTTTCGTGTTGGCTTTCATATTTGGTACTTCTTGTTCACTGAATATGTTATTAGTTTGGTGTTGAAGATAAGCATAAAATATGTGTTAGCATTACATCATTTCACAATGTATTTTTATAGGATATGACTCCAAGAGATGTCCAAATGAGTTTGTAACAAAACTTATATTTAATGGGCCACAAAGGATAAATAAAACAGTCCTAGAGGTCTTCTCGATCTTTATTCAACACAATTTAATGATTTCACCCTCTCTCCACAAATGCAAATAGAATTGAGAGATTTCCTTAAATAATATTTGCCTTTGTACTTTCTAAAATACAGACTCCTTCAATACTTGAGGTTTATTCCTCTACCATAAACTTTGAGGCTTCTTAAACTAAGATACATTTTGAGGCCTTCTGGCAACCATATTTGACCTCTAAGGAATTCAAACTTTTCAGGAACTTAAGATTGAGCCATAACCTCAGATAATATTGACCTTACCACTGACTTTTTTGTCCTTTAGAAGATGGATTAAGACATAGGTTTTCAGACTTATAATCTTGAACAAAGACACAAACATATCTCTGGTATGTACATGTTCTTGTTGCAAACAAATTTCAATTAAGAGGATATCTTGAAGCCTTCCCTTATAACATAGATATGATATCATGTTGATTTTTTGTAGGTCTTCTAAAATAATAATTACTTGTTATGAGTTCCTGATCTAATATTTATTTCATTCACGTTCATCCTAAAGATTACACAAAAGATATTCAACAATATACATTAAGACCATAAAGAGACAATGAAATCAAGAACACAAGCATATACCCTAGGAAAACCCACTTGAGGGAAAAACCAAACAACCATTTCCTTAGAGAAATTATTCAAGTTAATACATATACATCTAGGTCACACTTAAAGTCAAATTGTCAGCCCTAGTCACACTGGTTAAAGTGGCCACTTAGAAAAGTCAAAATGCTCCTAAAAAAAACTAGCGTAGTCTTCTCTAGTAGGACCGAACTTCGACCTTCTTCTTCTCTCATGAAGGCTCAGTTCTATGTTCTAGATAAACCTAGAAACCTTGCCACATGTTCATCTTTTGTTTTCCTAAGATAATCTTCTTTTCTTGTCTCATATTTGACTTCTTTTCTTGCCACAGACTTGCCTTCTTCCCTTGCATCAAGCAGACCTCTTCACTTGCCTTCAACTAACTCTTTACTTACCTCAGACTGACCTCTTTTCTTTCCTGAGACTGACTAAGTCTCTTGCTCTTGGAGGAGGATGAAATGGTGTGTATATATATTGCCTTGAGAGGCCTCATGGGTGTGATAAAAAAGGCAATACCACCATACTTTTTGGAAGGTCGAGTTTAAGTTTTTGGGGCCAATAAATTCAATATTATAAATTCAAAATTTCTATTTTAAAAATCAACCTAAAAAACATATAACATATTTTCTCTTTTAACAAAAAGATGAAAAACATGCTTAATATTTATCATTATAAATACATTAATAACTAAAATATGAATATGAAGACCAAGTATAGCTACAAAATTCAACATAATTGACGATAATTTACTCAAGAAGAATGACGACACTATACTTTTGAAAACCCATGAACTCGGGGTCGATATATATACATATATATATAAAAGCCTACTCATTAAATGTTTGCCACACCGACTGGGGTGTATCTACAAGGTGGACTGTTTGACCAATGAAGCATTGTGATATGAATCTATTCAGTTCAACCCATGAGCATGTATACAAGATAATTCGTTAGGTTCCACACTTGTTTGATGTCCCACATTCCGGGTTGATTACAATTTGGTTCGAGTGCAGTTGGAATTG
This sequence comes from Pinus taeda, assembly GCA_000404065.3. Classification (NCBI taxonomy): domain Eukaryota; kingdom Viridiplantae; phylum Streptophyta; class Pinopsida; order Pinales; family Pinaceae; genus Pinus; species Pinus taeda. The sequence goes on along the minus strand of APFE031638774.1, from coordinate 120,090 downwards.
TTTTGTTTTAACTCTATGGTTGAGTTCCCGTGGTTACAATTCATCTGGTTTGAGGTTTTCTAAACTGTCATTGTAGATATTCCAGTTATATATTTAGATCATTGTTTTGGTTATATTCGCATTGCGGGTCTGGTTGGAACAAGGCAACTCTAATTTGGTGGTTCAGTCAGTTATGGTTATGACATAAATCAATGACGATAGTCAGGATTTTGATAGTATATGTTGCGGAATTTCAAATATTAAGTTTTTTTATTCATATAACAGGTTTCCAAGTCCATTTGGTATATAGTTTGATGAAAACCGTGAATCCATATAGAAGATGAATTGCAAGCTGAGCTTGATTGATTATAAGGCAAACCCATAGGACCATCGTGGACATTAAATATCAACGATGTGTGCATGATATTTTGACCACCAAAATGGAGTCAAAATTATAATTGGCTCATATCTATTCATGAAGCATTTCAACGTGCTGACACCGGTCATGGGATGAGTGCTTGTCACCTTTACGTTGAAGCCAATTTAATTATAATATATATTTGATTCGGATGAATGCCCCTGGAAGTGACGTTGTTTATTTCAATCGGTGGGGGACTTATACTGTGTAACTGAGGTCTCAGTTTCAAGGCCTTTGGTAGTAAGGTACGTTGACCTTAGAGTCCATTCTATCGCTTAGTTAGCAGTTGATGGTGACCAAAATTGGAATTCGGTAGACCAGCCGGAAAGAGTTCTTTTGTAGAGCATTTAACCTATAATATAGTTTATATTGAGTCCATTGTATCGCATAGTTAGCCGTTGATGGTGACCAACATCGGAAATGGGTAGACCAGCCGGAAAGAGTTCTTTTGTAGAGCATTTAATGTATAATATAGTATATTTAATATATAATATAGTTTAGTTGGGTTATATTGAGTTTTCTAAGTCAAGTCAATGTCGATCTAGATTGAAAACCAAAACTTTGTAAAAGGAATGGAAAACTTTATTGATGTATATTTAGTCGAAAGTTTACTATTTCAACTTAAGGTGGATGAGGATTTTTTGACTCCTTATTTTTTTTATTTTAGAAAGTTTATTTAGTAGTTGATAGTGACCAACATTGGAATTCGGTAGACTAGCTGGAAAGAGTTCTTTTGTAGAGAATTTAATGTATAATATAGTTTATATTGAGTCCATTGTATCGCATAGTTAGCAGTGGATGGTGACCAAATTCGGTAGACAAGCCTGAAAGAGTTCTTTTGTAGAGCATTTAATGTATAATATAGTATATTTAATATATAATATAGTTTAGTTGGGTTATATTGAGTTTTTGAAGCCAAAGTTGATCTAAATTGAAAACGGAAACCTTCTAAAAGGAATGGAAAACTTTATTGATCTATATTTAGCCAAAAGTTTACTATTTCAACTTAAGGTGGATGAGAATTTTTTGACTTCTTTTATTTTTTTTTTATTTTTTTATTTGCAACTTAGATTGATTCTCAAAGGAATATGCTTAGCATATGTTTCATCTGAATGCTTATTAATGATTGTAGTGTGTTAGAGAGTTTGTTAGGTTGCATTGACTTTTATAAATTAAAAGATAAATATGTGCGAATGCCCACCAATTTCTTAGGGATTTTCAAATCATACCTAATTATAGAAAATTTTTCTTATATCTTGGTTGTAGAAGATAGAAACTCTTCAACACTTTTTCTTTTTATCAAGACCTGTGATTCTTAAGGGTAAAGTAAAATCAAAGTTAATAATAATATTTTGTTGCAATAGTTTTTTTTGTTATATATTTATCAATGGTAGATACAAATGAAGTATGCGGATCTATCAACCACATTAATATTTTTAATGTGGTTTTACTAGTTGATGATCAAAATCACTATTGTATGTTTTGAAGGCTTATGAGTAGATTGCGGTAGTTTCGAGTTTATGGAAGAAATATGTTTCAAGATGAATCTTGTGGGACCATATTTATTGGAGTAGAGTATGCCAAAACAATGATACTAGGACCATTGACAACATTAATTGGAGAAGTGGTTATGAAGTGCAATGATTAGGTGCAGTGACAGAGTAGGGTGGTCAATGCGAGCTATTATATTCATTTGTCTTTGTTTCTTAAGGGTGTTAGCATCGTGTAAGGAAGAGATTGAAGTCTCCCATGGGTTGGTGCCTGAAAAATAATTTAGGGTGGTAGGGTGGTGCCAGAGCAGCATATTGAAGCTAGGTGTTAGAGCATCCTTCTTGTTGGTGTTGATAAATCCACGGTGTTGGTGCATCCTTTTAGTTGGAGCTAATAAAACTAGGGGGTTGGTGCCTCCTTTTAGCTGGTGTTATAGAATCTTGGAAGTTGGTGCTTCATATTGATGTAAATTTTAATAAATATATTAAAAGTGTTTCGTGGTTTTCTCCCTTTTTGGTTTCCATGTAAAAATATCTTCTACATTAGGTGTGATGTTGTGCATTGTTGGATGGTATTTTTAATTGTTAATGTTTACATTATATTATTGAAATGGTAAAAACAGCCCAATACTGATTCAACCCCCTCTCACTATTGGATAAAATTCTAGCATATGTAACATGGCTCTTGATGGATATTTATTATTAGTGTGATGCTTGCTAGGCTATGATATGACTTGCTATGTGGTCAACAACTTCGTTTTGACTTTGTGGAATATGTGAGAATATGTTGTTGTCAAAACTTGTAATAAACACTTGGCATGTAGGTATATTCTAAATAGGAAAGCATTATGAACCTAAAAGGTGTGGCTTAATAGGGTGATAAAAAGATGGGAGTCAGGGAACACATGTAGATGTTGAATTCCAAGGTCAATGGTGATGGGGACAAGATTTTCGGGGTGAACCAAAATCTGATCTCCCTAATAAATCACTCTTGAGGCCTGTGGATTATGGGCCCACTAAGACTATCAGAAATGCTTCTCACGATCTCACTTGCCTTATGGGCCAATGAATCATTAATCGTTTCAAGAAGCTGTGGAAAATTGTTGGGAAGCTCTAGACCCTCCTTTGTACAAACCAGGTAGCCATGGATTATGACCTCTCATCATTGTCCGTTCCACACATGTGCGTGCATCAACCTTTGGACCTTTGTCATCCTCTTCTGGTTCTGATTCAAACATGTTATCATCCAGCTCGAGTCTCTCCCCCTTGTCATCCTCATCGGATGGAGGATTAGATTCCTCCGCAACATCTTTCTTTGGTGCAGATTTATTCATAGTGGTTGGCTCCTCAGCAACAACGGTATCTTTAGAATCTTTTGGGGGCTGCTCTATTAACTTCTCAACCTTTATACTTTTCTCCTCCTTTACTAGATCTTCCAAAACCTTCATGTCCACTACAATAGCTTTTTTTCTCCTCGACACCGATTTCTTCTTCGGCTCGTGTAGCTCTCCGACAATTCATCATCATTCATGACTTTTTCTTCCACAGGTTTCTTCCCCTAAGGAAACCGATTTCTCCTACGAGAGAGGTTTTGGTTTGGCCACTTCACAAAAATTCCATGGCTCCAAGAAATCCAAATCGCTGGCAAACAATTCAAAAAAAATACACAGACATAAATTCACAACGATGCATTTGCATTATTTACAAACTTTGTTACAATTTAAGGCTTCTCAACCTTAATCACAAATTCTCCAGAAACTACATTGTATCCTCTTACCTACTCTCTCTCACATGCACAGATTTTCTAGCTCTTGATGCCAGAAAGAATTCTTAATATATCGTTATACATACATGGCAGTTTAACTAAATTTTTAACTGAAATTAATAGAAATTTGTTCACTAACTGAATTCTGTTCACGGTTGGACTGGTTGTCCATGTGTCTTCTTCCTCTAGTTTTTTTCATTAATGTACAAAATTTATGAGCTCCTGGTCATATGCATTTCCTTGTCCTTAGCAATTCTACCCACTCTTTCACTTCTTGAGTGGAACTGCCTTCATGGTCTTTTGTGAACTGCAACCAAACCTCTGCAATAGCAAGTCCTCCCTGCTACCAGATGCCTTACCAAGATTATCTCCTGAGCTTAGTCTTTCGGCATCTCTGTGGTTCTCTCCTCTCGAACCAATTGAGAACTCCTACTCTAGGTTTGCTGCAATCTTCTCACCATCACAAAATCAATTTAAAAAATTACAAGCTTACAAATCTTTAGAAAAACTGTACCTCTTCTTTCTTCGCGCGCAAAAACTCCTTTCCACAGGAAATCTTTTCCCACTCTCATACCACTTGATCGGGACGAGATTTTGGGGGTGAACCAAGATCCGATCTCCCTAATAAATTGCTCTAGAGGCCTATGGATTATGGGCCCACTGAGCTTATCATAAATGATTTTCATGGTCTCACTTGCCTTATGGGCCAATGAATCATTAATATTTTCAAGAAGCTGTGGCAAATTCTTAGGAAGCTCCAGACTCTCCTTCGTATAAACCAGGTAACCATGCATTATGAACTCTCATTGTTGTCTGTTCCAAACATGTGCGTGCATCAACCTTTGGACCTTCATCATCCTCTTCCAGTTCTGATTCAGACACATTATCATCCAAATCAAGTCTCTCCCCTTTTTCATACTCATCGAAGGGAGGCTTAGATTCCTTCGGAGCATCTTTCATTGGCACAGATTTATTCATAGTGGTTGGCTCCTCAGCAACATCGATATCTTTAGAATCTTTTGGGGGCTGCTCTTTTATCTTCTCAACCTTTATACTTTTCTCCTCCTTTACTATATCCTCCAAAACCTTCACATCGTCTATAACAACTTTTTTTCTCCTTGACACCGATTTCTTCTTTAGCTCGTGCAGCTCTCCAGCAAGTCATCATCATTCGCGACTTTTTATTCCACAAGTTTCTTCCACAAAGGACACTGATTCTCCTACGTGAGAGGTTTTGCTCTGGCCACTTGACAAAAATGCCATGGCTCCAAGAAAGCCAAATCGCTGGCAAACAATTCAAAAAAAATATAGAGACATAAATTCACATAGATGCATTTCCATTATTTACAAACTCGGTTACAATTTAAGGCATCTCGGCCTTAATCAGGAATTCTCCAGCAACTACATTGCATCCTCTTACCTACTCTCTCTCACAGGCATAGGTTTTCTCCCTCTTGATGCCAAAAATAATTCTTAATATCTCGTTATACATACATGGCAGTTTTAACTGAAATTAACTGAAATTTGTTCATTAACTGAATTCTGGTCATGGTTGGCCTGGTTGTCCACGTGTCTTCTTTATCTAGTTTTTTTCATTAATTTTCTCAAATGCTCCTACATCAGATGGTATCGACTAATAGACATATGAAAACATCACAATTCGCATGATTGCTAATGGCTAGCATAATGTCAACTCCACATATGTGTGTGGAGTAGGGTATGATTGGGGGAGTAGATGGCCCAAACTGTCAATGCTAGGTTTTGAGTCCAATGAGAAGCACCACCAGTGAAATTCAGGAAATACATCGGTGGATGATCCATTTATGAAGACATGAAATCTAAGATCATTGAGAGGTTCATCAGGCTAACAACACATAACCAACACAAAAAAAACGTTTATACAAAAATAAATAAGGGAAAACAATGTTTACCATTATGGATGAAATTTTTTGAGGCAAAGCCAATTGACAGGGTTTCTGAGACATGTTCCATTGGACTCAGCAAGGATGGATGCCCCTTTAAGGAGGCGATTTTTTATAATGTATGGCCCTTTCCATAATGTCTCAAACTTCTGAAGACATAAGGCTTAATTGAAGATATTATAATGAAGGACTAAATTCCCTTTATTAAAGACTTGAGAGTTCACATGGTGGTCATATGTTGCTTTGAATTATTTCTTGGTGGCTTGGCTGTGTTCCAGCAAAGTGCACCGATCTTTGTTGACATTTTCTAGCTAAATGAGGCATTTTTCTGAAGAGATTGGTATCTGGGAGGAGTTCAATCATAGTATGAAAAATGGGGGTCTTGCATTGTATAGGTAGAACTACTTCAAACCTATGCATGAAGTGGAAGGGAGTGAACCGGTGGAGGTCTTGACCAATTTAAGGTATGTACATCAAGCCAAGAATAACATGTAATGCCAATTGGTTTTATGTTTGTTCACCATATGTTGCAACATTATTTCCACTACTTTGTTAGAAAATTTGATTAGTCATTGGATTAGGGATAGTATGGTGAAGCAAATTCATGGATGAAGCTAAGGAGAGAAGAGAGTTGGTAGAACACTTCATTCTAAATAAAATTGTTGTGGTCAAAGACTATCTCCATGGGGATACCAAACCATGTAATAACACATTAAAATAAAAAATAGGTTATAGTGTTTATTGTGTTATTGAATGTGGGAATGACATCAGCGCACTTGGGCTAGTAGTTGTTGACAACTAATATGTATTTGTGACCATTTTTGGATGGTGGATTGTAAGTCTTGAAATAAATGTCCATTTGTAGAAGGGGCATGCTAAAATAATAAGATGTAATGGTGATGGAGGGGGTCATGTCTTATGGGCATATAGCTAACGCCTTGTGCATCATTTGACTACTTGAATGCAATCTCAAAAGAGTGAAGGCCATAAATAACCAAAAATAAGTATTTACTAAGTAATTTATATATGAGAGAGATGTCCACCATAGTCCCTACTGTGGAAATCATTTAATACTCATTCAACTTATTTGAAAGTAAGGAATCAATGTAAACTTGTATCAACACTACACTCATAGAGTACATATCCACTAAGGAGGTAGTGAGGTGTTTGATGTCAAATGCACCATTGATTATCTCACAAGAGATGAGTAGTAAACTTTTAGGTTTGTAGATAGGCAAGAATATTTCCATACCAAGGATCATCAGATGAAATAATGAAGAGGTGTTTGTTGGGGAATGTTTCATCAAGTTGTGGATCTTTGGTATCTAAAATTAACTCTATGATGAATTCTATGAGTATCAATGCGTTATTTCTCTTGGGAAAGGAAAACTTGAGGCCAAATTCATGAAGAATGACAATCCATTGGAAGAATTTATGGTTTTTCATTCTATGTATAAGCAATTATTGCATGGGATTCCAACTTGTGACTACATTCATAGTCTTGAATATAATGTAATGTCATAGCTTTTGGATTGTGTGCACTAATCCAAGGATGATTTTTTCATCTGGCTCATAATTACAAGCTTGTATTGTTAGTCATCACCTTCTTGGACTAACACCCCTACGATGGTGATATATAAGGATGAGATGTAAAGGGTATGGTCTTTATTATATTCTATAAGACTTATCAATGGTGCTTTTCATAATTCATCCTTTAATACATCAAAACATTTGTGTGCGTAGTCATCCCATTGGAAAGGGATATCCCAACGAAGAAGATAGAGAAACCCATGAGTGAACCTGGCATAGTAATCCAAGACGATCCTCAAAATTCTCAAATTTCAACGATCTCATATGCTTATGAAACTAACACCAAGTGGAAGAGCTCATCGCACTGATTCCGGTGGCATATTCAGTTTTTAGAATGTGCTCCGTATGAGGGAGAAAACACACTGAACTTTTGTCCAAACATGTAAAAAGGTGGGCCAAAGTAGGCCAAGTGGCAATGCTAGAGTAGGGAAAGTGGTAGCATGAGAGCAGGGAAGGTGGAAGCAGGCGAGCAGTACACGTGGTAGCAGGTCTCACCCACAGGTCAAAATATCCAGTCATGGGTCAAACCCGTAACATCGGGTGGACAACCCAAAACTTTACCAACAGACCACGACTTCACTTAGTATAGCAAGGGCACAAGCTTATATTTATAGGTTCATTAAATTGACCATAATGGAAAGGGTTGGCAGAGCCCGCCATATCTGATGGCCTGCCAAACCCTTAGTTTTCTTCAACACCATTGCCAAATGTGTTAACACCATTCTAAACTGGGCGCAAAGAAATCACAATACAATGACTATGTACCAAAGTTTAATATATATATGTTACCTCGAATCCCACGTGGAATTTTTAATACATATCATCGAAGTCTATTGTTATACTGTGGTTATATACCATATGGTGCATGGAGATTCATTTATTGATCCATCGGTATTGTTATAGTATATTAAAACTTTAGTGATAGGCATATATCATATATATGGCACGGTATGTTAATTAACCAACACTCAAATACTATGTTAATACATGTTGTTGTAATCAAATCTTGGGAGGTCCACGGGTTTAACCCCAAGACCTTCCCAAGGATTATAAAAGAGTTTACCACTGTGCCATTGGCAGAGGGAGTTATAAGGAGTTCAATCTGTAATTGTTTTGAATAGTGCATGTAAATTCCTTTTGAGGCATACCTTGGCCAATATTTGGCCTTCTTCTAATCTGAAAGTTGTGTTGGAATGCTGAGGCGGAAGCCTATTAGTTGATAGCAGTCATTGATGTTTGTGAGCATATTCCAAAATGTTGAATTTTGATGTAAAGAGACTTTATGAGCATTTTAAATACATCAAATGCCCATTGGAAGTAGACCCGGAGTTGTAGTCCAGGAGGGACAAACTCTGTCATCAAATTTGTTGTGTTTTCTTCTTATTTGTGCTATTCATGGTTGATTTCAGATTTCAAGTTTTAAGTTAAAAGCACTTTAAAATCAATTTTCCTCATTTATTCACTTTAAATCAACCTTAGTTAATATTTGTTGAAATTGTGAAAATAGTTAATTCCTCTGTTTTTGGTTCATATTTTGGTATTAGAGCGAGGTTGATCATGCATAAGCAGGATATTTGCGAATGTAAATGTTGACAATGTCCAGGTTGAAACATGGAGAAGGGAAAGCTGAGAAGATAAATCCAGAGATTGGAAAGAGGAAAGTCCTCAAAAGTTGAAGATGGGAGAATCAAATGAAGGAGGAGGTTCTGAAACAAAGGTCGTCGATGAGGAGAAATTTCAATAAATGTTCCTTAATATGCAAAGGATGATTGTGAAACTTTATGAAGATAAGAAGACTAGAGATGCAACTTCATCTTCTAAAGGCATGAAAGATAAAAATGGAAAGGAAAAATTGGATAGTAATGAACCTCCTTCTCCTCCATCTTCATCTTCTTCTTCTTTATTCTCTAATCATTAATGTTTAGATTCAGACTCAAAAAAGAAACCAAAGAAATCTCCTTTTTTGAACCTTGATGTGAACTTTGAATTGACAATATATGATGGTGAAATGAATCCTGGAAAATTAGATAATTGGATAAAGAAACTTGAGGTGTATTGTAGAATTCAAAATGTTGTTGATGAATCTACAAAAATTTAGTTAGCTACAATTCGAATGGGACGAACAACTTTGATTTGGTGGGAAAGTAAAACTCAATCAGATTTGAAGCAAAAAGGTAAAATTATATCCTCATGGTCTAAGTTTGTTAAAGCTCTTAGAAAGAAATTCTATCCTTTAGGATATATGCAACAAGTTGTAATGGATTGTCGGCATTTAAGGAAAGGTAAAGGATAGAGTATGTAAGAGTTTACTTAGGAATTCAAGAAAGAGGACTAGAACTTAATGTTCCATTAAACACATGGGAAACTTTGTTAAAATATATTGGAAGTTTGCATTCTTATTTGCGACATACATTTCTTATGTTTAACCCAACTACCTTTGATGAAGTGTGTGCACAAGCCATTCATATTGAATTAGGTGGAATACCTTTTCAATGAAACTTTTCAAAGAAACTATTCAAGCATTCATAGAACAAAGATTCCAAATATGACAAGGGAAAGAGTAAGTTGAAAGGGAAGAAATCAACAACAACAAAGAAGGAAGAAAAAAGACCTACTTGTACTCATTGTCAAAGGGTTGGACATGATGACTCCAAATGTTGGAAGCTTCATCTCGAACTTAAACCAAAGAAGTTCCTTAAGAAGAACGGTGAAATGAAAGCTAGTGTCACAGTCCAACAAGATTTTGGATCGAACTCTGGTGATGAAAAGAAGATTACCGCTATGGGTTTAACATGTATTCCTTTTGGAACTAGCTCTAGTTCTACTTGTTCTGCATCTTCTTCAAAATCTAATAATGTGATTGAAGAAAAGAAGAGAGTCGAATTGTTTCACATAAGGATAAAATCCAAGCACACTAAAATAGACAAATTATTCTATAGTGGATCACAAAAAAAAATAAAAAAAAATTGAGGAACTAGTAAGGAAATTGGGATTGGAAACTAAGAATCATCCAAAACCATACCCTTTAGGACGGTTTTAAGAAAATACTTAGATGCAAGTCACAAAAAAATTGTCGATTAAGGTTTGCAATTACAGTTAATTTTGTAGATGTATTTGAGCTAGATGTGATTCCTTTGGACATATGTTGAGTTGTGTTGGGTAGTCTGTAGCTTTATCATAAAGATGCCATATTTCATAGAAAGGGGAATAAGTATCATCTCTTTGAATATGGAATTGAATACATTTTTAGAGCACATAAAATTAAGGAAAACTTGGATTTAATCAATGTTAGTCAGATGAAAAGGTTAATAAATTCAAGTAAAGAGTTCATTCTCATGATTATTAAAGAACAACCTAAATATAAGTATGATGCTTTTCAAGGGTGTGATTCTCAGTTTAAGAACAAATTGGTTGAAATAGTAGATTCTTATAAAGAATTGTTTAAAGAACCAAATGATTTACCTCCAAAACATGAAATCCAACATGAGATTAGCCTTCAATCAGATGCCCCTCTCCCCAACATTCCTATGTATCATATTTCAGTCATAGAGAATAAAGAGATTAAGAAACAAATTCAGGAATTGGTTGATAAAGGCTTTATTCGACCTAGTTCTTGTCCATTTGGATCGCCAATCATATTAGCCCCAAAGAAAGACGCAACTTGGAGAATGTGTGTTGATTTTAGATCCTTAAACAAAATCACCATTAAGAACAAGTATCCTCTTCCTAGAATCGCAAATTTTCTTGATCAGTTAAAGAATGTTGTTTACTTTACAAAACTAGATTTAAGAAGTGTTTATCATCAGATTCATATTGCAGAGAATGATATATGGGAAACTTCATTTAAGACTAGATCGGGGCATTTTAAATGGTTGTTTATGACTTTTGGGTTATGCAATGCCCCAACAACTTTTATGAGAGTGATGAATGATGTTTTTTGTCCTTTTATTAATAAGTTTGTCATAGTCTACTTGGATGATATCCTTATTTTCAGTTCAAGTTGGGAAGAACACATAAATCATGCTAAACAAGTTTTTGATGTGTTGCAAGAAGAGAAACTATATATCAAACTCTCTAAATGTGAATTTGGAAAAACTTCCTTAGTATATCTTGGTTACATAGTTGGAGGAGGTCACCTAAAAATATATCCAGCTAAAATTGATGTAATTGTTAATTGGCCAAGACCTCAAAATGTGACAGAAGTTAGAACTTTCTTGGGTGAAGTTCAGTGTTGGAGAAAGTTTATTTCTCATTCATAGTTTATTGCATCATCACTTCATGCTTTAACAAGTTCTAAAGTTTCCTTCTAGTGGGGACGAAAACAATAAAAAACATTTGATACTTTAAACCAGAAAATTGTTACAGCTCCAATCTTGGCTTTGCCATACCTTCAGCATCCATTTGAAATAGAAACTGATGCTGGTGGGTATGTAATGGGTGCATTGTTATTACAAAAAGGAAGCCTATTTGTTTTAATTTGGAAACATTTTCTAAAGCAGCTATGAACTATCCAACTTCTAATAAAGAATTGTATGAATTAGTAGAAAGTGTTAAGAAATGGAAACATTATTTAATGGGAAAAGAAACAATGATTCATATATATCATCAGCCACTTCAGTACCTTCAATCGAAAACTAAGTTGCAACAGTCTCGACATTATAGATGGATGAGGTTTTTTCAAAAATTCCATTTCATAATCAAATATAAGAAAGGTACCACCAATAAAGTAGTTGATATGTTATCAAGACCTTCTTTGAATGCTTCATTTATTCCAGAAAATAGTTCTTTAGCACATGAAAGTTACATAGAACAATATGCTAAAGATAGTTATTTTAAGGATGCTTATGAATCATTAACTCATGGTGCTCAGGTGGAAGAAGTGAATTATCATGTTCATGACAGATTATTGTACCATATTGGCATGTTGTGCATACCATAGGGATAAAGAGTTCATGTCATCGGGGAAGCACATTCTTCTCATGTTTTAAGGCATTTTGGTGTAGGTAACATAATGGCACAATTACAAAGGTTTTTCTATTCGCCTCATATGAATGAAACGGTTACTAAATCCATCAAAGGTTGTCATGTGTTCAACAAGAAAATCAAACAACATAAAGTTAGGTTTGTATATCCCACTCCTAGTTACCTCTTGGCCATGGGAAAGTGTATCTATGGATTTTGTAGGAGGACTTCCAATGTCTAGAAAACAACATGATTATTTGTATGTTGTGGTTGATAGATTTAGAAAAGTGTGTATTCTTGCTCCATGTAAGAAGCAAGTTACTGCTGAAAATACTGTACAAATGTTTTTTCGCAATGTGTGGGTTCATTTTGGGTTGCCTACTTCTATAATATCATATCAAGACTCTCGCTTTCTGGGAGGGTTTTGGTCCACTTTGCAGGGACTCATGGGCACTAAGTTGAAAAAGAGCACAACTTTTCATCGACAAACTCATGGGAAAACAGAGTTGGTGAATAGAAAAGTGGTACATCTTCTTAGAGTTTATTGTAGCAAACATCCTAAGTTTTGGGATGAATCCTTACATTATGTCTAATATGCTTAAAACTAGGCCTTGCACTCTTCTACTAGCAAGTCTCCTTTTGAAACATGTTTTGGGTACCTGCCAAAATCATCAATGGACTTTATGTTTGGTTAAGAAGCTAAGGAGGATGGACATGGAGATGCTGACAAAGCAATCAAGTTCATTCAAAGAATCCAAAAGATTCATGAAGTAGAGTAGGATCAGTTGGAGAAAAGTCAGGCCAATTACAAAACGCGTCATGAAAAGCATTGGGTGGATCATCACTTCCAAGTTGGTGATCAAGTATGGTTATACATCAACAATGAAAGGATGAAAGGTGAAAGTAGAAAGTTCAAACTTATAAGGTATGGTCATTTTAAAATTGTTGAAAATATTGGGCACAATAAATTGAAGTTGTATGAACATCCAATGATCACGGATCAAGAGGAAAATTCTCAAATTCCAATCGTAGGTGATTTTTCACCTAAATGTATGACTGAGTTACAGAAAGATACCATATTGGATAGGAAGGTCCTCACTTCCATGTGAGGATATATATAGTATCTTCAAGTGGGATGAAAAGGCATGAATCCAATCAAAACGAGGTGGATGGAGATCGGAAGGGTGAGGGAATGATACCCTCACCTCATATCTCCTTAAAACCAAACTTTTGGTTGTCCAAAATATTCCATTGGAGAGGAATGATCTAGTAGGATACTCAAAATTCTCAAAGTTCAACAGTCATATTCTCATGAAACTAGCACCAAGTCGAGGAGATCCTCACACTGATTCTAGCGGTATATTTAGTTTTCAAAATGGCCTTTGTATGAGAGAAAAACACACAATGAAGTTTTTTCCAAGTAGGTAAAAAAATGGGTCAGACCAGGCCAAGTGGTGGCACCAGAGTAGGACAAGTGGCAGCATGAGAGAAGGGAATGTGGTAGTGGGTGAACAGGGCATATGGCAGCATGTTGCAGCTACTGATCAAACTACCAAATCATGGGTCAAACCCGCAACCACCGAGCTGACAACCCAAAACTTTACCAATAAACCATGACTTCACTTAATATAATAAGGGCATGAACTTATATTTAAAGGTTCGTTGAATTGACTATAGTGGGAAGGGTTGGTGGAGCCCACGCTATTTAGTGACCGACCAAAACCTCAGTTTGCATTAATGCCAATGCCAAATGTGTTAATGTCATTCTAAACTTGGCATGGAGAAACCATAATATAATGACTATATAGCAAAGTTTAACATATATATGTTACCTGTAATCCCATGTGGAAGGTTTAATACATGTCACTAAAGTCTATTGTTATACCATGTTTATATACCATATGGCATATGGAGATTCATTTGTATATCTTCGAGTATTGTTATACTATATTAAAACTTTGGTGATCGACCATATATTATATATATAGCACAGTATGTTAATAAACCAACATTCAAATACTATGTTAATACATGTTGTTGCAATCAAATGAGGTCTGCGGGTTTGACCCTGGGACCTTCCCGTGGGCTATAAAAGAGTTTACCACTGCGCCATCAGTGAAGGTAGTTATAAGGAGTTAGATCTATAATTGTTTTGAACAATGCATGTAAATTCCTTTTGAGGCATATCTTGGCCAATATTGGGCCTTTTTGTAATTTGAAAGTTGCATTGGAAAACTTAGGCCAAAGCCTATGAGTTGACAGTAGCCATTAATGTATATGAGCAAATTCCAGAATGGTGAATTTTAATGTAAAGAGACTTTATGAGCATTTTCAATACATCAGATCCCCATTGGAAGTGGACCTGGAGGTGTAGTCCAAGAGGGACAAACTCTGTCATCAAACTTTCTATGTTTTCTTCTTATTTTAGTTGTTCATGGTTGATTTCAGATTTCAAGTTTTAAGTTTAAGGCACTTAAAAAATAATTTTCCTAATTTATGCACTTAAAAAATACCTTAGTTAATATTTGGTGAAATTGTGAAAATAGTCAATTCTATTTTTTTGGATCACATTGTATAGGAAAAAGCACTATAACTAGTTGGCCTTGCTTTGTAGTCTCTATAACTGGCATATACTTCTAGGTGGAGGGATCTTGTGAATGCCTTTTATCTTGAGGGGTTGTATCATAATGACTTATTGAGAAATAATGAATTTGAGAAAGTGTTCAGTAGAGACAAAGAACACACACTTGAAGGGGTTCAAGTAGAGATGATATTGGTGACATCACTAGAAACTATGTTGAGATCTTCGAGATTTTGAGAGCACTTCTTCGAGTGAACAATGATATCATCCGTGTAGGAAATGATAGTGTGGGTTAGATCACGAAAGATATATATCATGGCTCATTGAAAGGTTTGATTGGAATTTTTTAGGCCAAAGGGAATTTCTCGATAAGAAAGAGTTTCGAGGGGTAGTAAAGGAAGTATTGTAGTGATTCACATAAGATATATGAATCTATTTATAACCTAAGAAATCCATCCACAAATGGTAGAGCTTCGTACCCAACACACACACTAATGACTTGGTCAATTAATAGGGTGGGAATATTGTCATTTGAACATTCTTTATTCAAATCATAGAAATGAATATGTATATGAATGGTGCCTTATTTCTTCATGATAGGTGTGTGGTTAAAAACCCACGAGGTGTAAGAAATAGGGTATATAATTCATCTTTGTGCAACTTTTTAATTTCATATTTGATAGGCACAACCTTAGATGGGTGTAAAGGATGTTGGTTCTAGTAAACCAAAAAAATGTCAGGTCAAGTGTCGATGTGGTGTTCTACAATCGTAGGACTAAGACCAAATTTTTTTTAGTATGACCATGCTAATATGTCATGGTATTATTGTAATATGGCCTTGTAGCTAAAAACCTCCTAAAGTGAGAGGGATGCCCTTAGTGATAACTCTTCGACAACACCAGGCTTAGTAGAAATTCCATCCTTGATGGTAGGAAATATTTTGGTCATAGAAGACCAATGGTGCAACAACCTTCATTACATACATGTAACTTCATCAAAATAGGATATTATAATCTAAGAGGGCATCGAGGACCTCAATCTCGATGATAATTTTTTTTAGCAATCTCTACTAGAACATTATTAAAAAGACCTACTGACTAGGAGGGTGGACCATTGTATGCCATCGAGCTAGTGGATGAGGTTACAAGCTTGAGGGATCTTAGTTACTTCCACATGAAATTTTATATGTTTTATGTGGATGAACAATCATTAATAACGAAATGATGTATGGTGACGTTGCATATGGTGATTGGAATATACAAAGTGACTGAAGATGCGAGTCATGGCTTTGAATTGTCTAGGTTAAATGTGATAAAAAAGGAATTAGAAAGTCAATGGTGCTTGTTAAAGAGAGTCATTCCTTTTGTTGTCTTTGAAACGTTTGAAGCAACTCTAATACTAACATTGCAATAACTTATTAGACAATGTCTTCAATGATGTTGTAGATATGTGTCTCCTTAGCATTATGGGATGCATGCCTCAACGATGCTTTAGTCAATTTTGAAATTAGATTCATGAGTGCACACAAGATCATCAAGGGGGTGATAGAGGTAGATAGTACAACATATGTTGATGAGCGATTAGGCTCTAGAGGAGGGCCATAGTCTTGATGATGGTTTTATGGTAGGACATCTACTACAATCATGCAAATTTCTTGATTGGCACGGTCTTGGCCATTTCCTACTACGTGATTGTTAAAGTGTCTTCCCTCGTGTTGGGTGGAAATGACATCTTTTTGAGGGAAGTATTTGTTTAATACCATAGGTTGTTGGGTGTCTTGCATTAGGCAACTATGATTTGCCATGGTCTCCATCATGCATTTGAACTTGATAATCTAGGGAAAATTATGGGTATAATGTCCATAATCCCAATGTAAAGAACAAGGGTAATTAGTCCATAAACCATTATTCTTAACTTGTTTTGGAGATTTTTTCTAGGCTTGGTTATGATTTTGTTCGTGTTGGGCCTATTTCCCACACACTCTGTTTGGTTGCTGAGCTTCCCCCCCCCCATGTTTAGTTTCCCTTTGATTTGTTGTTTCCTTTTTTCCTTCTATTATTATACTTGGAGAATGGGCTGGTCATATTTAGTTGTGTGAAGTCCTATTATCATTTGGAGAAACAAATTCAGATGAAATAAACCTCATCATTTTGTTTAGGATTTGCAGGGTTAGGTTTTAGTGGTCCCAAAAAACGGAAATAAGGTTATCCTTGTTCGAGATTCCCATAAGAGGGTTGAGGCATTGAAACTCCATTAGACTTGTGTGAGGTGGAATAAGCTTCCACTTGTATGGGAGGGTCACTAATTGTAGTGGAATGATTATGATATTATCATGCCATTATAGGGGGCAATTGGTGTTCTACTCCTATTATGAAATATTGGAGGGAGACCACATGGATTTCAATGATAAGGATTTTGATTCCCATATTAAGGTTTATATTAGGAAATGGACTTTAAGAGGTTTTCAATACCATCAATGGCTCCATCTTATCCTTGAAAAGTTGGGGTCAAGTGGCATCTAATATGACTATATAACGGTACTGTGATTATCCCTAAATCAACTTGAACTATATATTGGGTCTTGGAAATGGTTTGTTCCTCATCTTGATGCATGTTCGTTGTAATGTTATTTGACATAAGTAAAAAGAGGGACTTTAGAAATAAATATAATGGAAGTTATTTAGGGTCTTTCATCTTACAAATGTTACATCTTCTATGCCACTTGTGGATGTGGTCCACAATATAGGTGGAGGGTGATTGTTAAAATTCAAACAATAACTCTAATATTATATCCTGGTGATTAAGAAGTTGGAAAAATGTGACAAACGACTTAGATAGGGACTTAAATGTGTTGTGGGACCTGGCCTTCTCACTCGTCTACCACATAGCCTACAGGATAGTGAGCATGTGCTGAAAGAGCCTCAATCAAACTAAGTCATCAATGATACTATTCTAAGAACAACATATATGAGAGGTCACAACATGATTGGTAGGGTCTTCTCTAATTTTACCTTAAAAATTACGGATGTATGAAAGTAGCTTGGTGGGAATAATGGGCCATGTCACATCATGAGATATGGGGTCATTTATCAACTTGAAGAGCAATCAGAGGTTCAATGATGTGAGAAATGATATATTAAGTTTTGGTAATTTTTATAGTTATGTGGTGTGTGTGGGTTAGAGTGCTACTTTCAGTTAAAGTGGTCCCTCACAAAGTGGCACCAAGGATAGATGATCCTAGCAATGCTAGACTAGTAGATGATCTCTGAGGTGAAGGGTGAGTAAGCGAAACTACAGGTCTTGACACTCCTCCTACCAAAGGTGGGATTCCTTGAAGTGACAAGATTATTGAAGTAAAAAGTGGTCCCCTATGGTTGTAATGCAACCTACTCCCCCCTTGTAATATTGTGGGTTTTGGAAGGCATTGTCGACATCTTGAATTCTATTTTTAATTTCTGACAGTAAAAAGGGGTTAGGGAAAAATGTTATTCTACAAAAAATTGTGGAATTAGATAATAATATTTTCATTAAGATTGATAAGAGATTTCTGGTCAATTTTTCCATTGTACAACTCAAGAATCATAGAGTGCATAGGTATAAACATCTAAAGCATTAAGATCACATCATGTATTAAGTACATAAAAAAATCCACATTATGAATTAAGCATGTAAATAACTTCAAGGCATTTAACCTTCATAAACATAGAAATGCAATGCTTTACATGTGTAAGACCCCACACACACATTAAATTTATGCCACCCAATAGGTGTACATGATAGTTATTTTACAATGTATCATATGTATCAAGAAAATAATCCACGCAAATTTACAAGTGCATGTATGCACCCAAAGATCATGCCATATAACACATATATGATTATATATATATTATTTTCACATGTGTTAGGATCACATTATATATAATATGTATGCATATAACAAGTTGTAGGTATCACAGAATCCCACAACCTCCCACCATCTACGTTGTTTATCCATGGTTCATCACCATAAAATTGAGGCTTGACAATTAGGCGAACCCACCTATCACCCCATCAGGGGTTGGAGGTCCCAATAACTTGCTTAAAGTTTAACATGTATATAAGGTTTGCCAATATATATTGATATATATACTTAAGCCATTGCTGCCCCACCTCATCTTCCTTTAGGGGTCAGAAGACCAAGCCATAATGAAAATATATGGTAGAAATTATGTTGCGTAAGTAAGGGACACATCCATTTCCCGTCGGGGGTTGGGGGTCCCAAACCTTCACATAACATTTTACACAGTATTGTGTCAACCACTAGATACATGAGTGTGGCAGTGCTAAGGGTAGGGATATTAAAAACTAAGACCCAGCCATCACCCCATCAAGGTCAAGGGGTCCTAGCCCTACCATATAAGTTTATGTTCAACTCATGCTAACATTCGCATGCATGAGTGTGAAAGTGTTGAGGGTATGGAGACTAAATACTAGGGAAAACCCACCCATCCCCCATTGGGGGTCAGGGGATCCAAGACCTACCAAATAAGTTTACATGCAACTCATTCCAACCTTTGGATGCATGAGTGCAATAGTTCTAAGGGTAAGGAGATTAAACGCCAAGCTGGTCCCACCCATCATCCCATTGGGGGTTCAAGGCTCCAAACCCTACCAAGTAAGTTTATGTCCAACTCATGTCGACGATTGAATGTGTAACACTTGAATAGTTGTAATTGCTTTAACTTGTCAACTCTTCGTTATATTAAAACATTTAATGTTTTGGAAACTCGACAATTTCATGGTTATATGGTATGTGGCCAAGGGTCGAAATCAATATATTCCCACACCGACATTATCAATATTAACATTGTCAAATTATATGCGAGGCATGGCACTGATTTATTTACATCAAATTTCAAATTCTCATGAAGCCCCACGTGGTGTTTAGGCTTATTAACTTGGTATTGTTTATGTGGTTATGCAATATTGATAGCCAAGTAATAATATTAGTGAAGTAGCAACCACAACTTCAAACTGATTCCCACTATTTCCACACACACACAAGATTATCAACAACAAAAGTCAAAATAACTCAATTTATGGCACAAAAACTCAATAATGAATGATCCATAAACTTATTTCAATATTTCAATAAACTTAGATATTTCATCAAAACAAATCTAATAAAAATAGACTAAAATCTATACTACGAGGGTTAATTTCTTTAGATTCTATATTGATTAATTGTTGTTTTCTTCTTATGCATGTAAGAGATAAAATGTAGAAAAATGGACAACAATGAAATATCATCACACACCAAGTAAAATAATACAAATGCTTTAAATCCTAGCTATATGGAGAGGTCGCTCTCTACTCTCTTTATATAGAATGAAAATAATGCAAGAACAAAATAAACGGTACTCTTTGTGGACTTACTTTTGACTTGTAGCCTAATAGGTTGCTATAGGCACTAAAATTATTTTGTTATGCATTCTCTCTCCAACTTCCAATTTGTTTCCCTCTTATGTGGAACAAAATATAATTAGAATGAATGTAGCCACATTTCCTCCTAATGGCTTGGTTATAACATAGCTTGATAGATGACTAGCCTAAAGTTTGACTCCTACAACTCCCAATTTTTCAACTCCCAATTTGAGTACTAAATCTTCTAGAATCTTATTTATGGTTTTCATTTGGTTAACCATTTTACATAAGTAATGGGGGCTGATGTGACATCCTTTCAAATTATGGTGTTTAATCCTAATAAGTAAGCTTCTAGGAGGCATATGTTTTTCATACGAACAATGATTGACATCTTTATTGCACCATTTGAATGGTATTTGGGTGTGCAATACTGTCACAAGGATTTTTCTTTAAATATGAAGGTTTTACTGCTAAAAATTCATCATTTAAGACCTGAAAGTGGCCCCATAAGGATTCTAACCTTAATTCTCCAATTTGGGTCCCATAGATAAAACTGCACTAGTAAGTTGATTTCTCTATTTTTTTTACTGTGAAACATTGAGTTTGATGACAAATTATACAATGATAATCCAAATCATACCTCCCTATTTTTGGAGGCTTTTGGTACCCAAAGGTTTACTAAATGAGGTGAGGAAATTTTTCTTGTACCTTCTCATTCCAATCTACCAAAGGTCACAGTACACTTGTGTTGTATTTTAAGACCTCTTTGAAAACATTGTATCCACTATCAACTCTACTTGGGGATCTAAAGCTAAGTCCTTTATGTAAAGTAGGACCTACTCCTCTTCCTAATCCAACATGGAAGGCTTATAAATATTAATACTTCCCACACTTTCCACTGAGTA
The DNA here is from genome assembly GCA_000404065.3 of Pinus taeda. Taxonomy (NCBI): domain Eukaryota; kingdom Viridiplantae; phylum Streptophyta; class Pinopsida; order Pinales; family Pinaceae; genus Pinus; species Pinus taeda. The sequence continues at coordinate 99,072 of APFE031638774.1, read as the reverse complement.
AATTCACATGCATGGGGCTAGACTAAGTCTATAAGAATTATCTCCCACCCTTTTTCATATCTCAAAAGAAAACCTTGATTTTCTTACGAGGACCTTGTAGCATCTCCTTGTTCAACTATAAATATATTATATCTCCCACTCTAAATGAATTCGTTGTTCATTTTTTATCATGCTTGACATTGTATTTTTTTATGACTTCTTTAATGTACCTATATTTACAAATAGATTTGCCTAATTATTTCAACAAATTTCTCTATTTTAAAAAATCCCTAAGATATTCTCCCTCACTCCTTGCTATCCATATACAACATCCAAAGGTGAAGGTGGAAAATATCCAAAACAAGTTTCAAATGGGGACTTACCAATAGAAGTGTAGATTGCTCTATTAAATGAATATGATGCATATACCAAACTTTCATCCCATGTATTTAGATGCTCTTGATCGTAATCACTAAAACATTGCACCAAAATCTTATTCACTACCTTTGTTTTCCCATCTATCAGTGGTTGGAATGTTGTAAACCTCTTCAACTTCATGTCCATCTTATCCCATATCATAGTCCAAAGACACTAATAAATTTGGTGTCCTTATCTAAAATGATGTTTTGTGGTATCTAGAACAAGTTTGCTACTTACTACTCTCTTATGGTCTTTTTACATTACATGGGAAAATAAATCTTATTGGACCTGTTAACTCCACAAATAGGTAGTCATGTCCCTTCCTTGTTGTTGATAAAACTCCTAGAAAATCCATGGAAATACTTTCCCAAGGAAAAGTGGAAATAGATAAGGGATGGTATAGACTACCTTTACTATTACTATACTTGTTCCTACAAAACATCATCCATCATATAATAACTATAACTACATCTTCTTACATTTTGATTTAGTATTCATACCTCTGGCGGTTAGCCATCATACAACATTAAACGTGTGAATCTCTAAATTATTGATCTATAAAAACTAATAACTAATAAAATTTAATCTTAAGATTGAATGACTAACTAATAGATGTTCAACATTATGAAAGATGTAATGTGTAATGATTTGAATAAATGACCAAGATTGTCTTTTTAATGATAATCAATTCATGAAAAAAATTATGCAATGACCAACCATCCATGTATATATAAATAAGAATGATAAAATATTTTTTTAACAATTTTATTAAATAATAAATTTATAAATATCTTTAAATCAATAAATTATATTTAAACGATTTTAAGTCAAAATGGTTTATTAAATACGACGCTACATGCAACAATTTTTCTTTTTAAATTTTCAAATGTGTTAATTCCATTTTATCATATAAAAGATGAGTTGTCTTTAGTGTGACAATTGGGAAGTTTTTCTGGTTTAATTTCTCTAAAATCTCATAGGAATTTATTGAAATCACAAGTTTGATGGTTAACCCCTGATCTAATTTCTCTAAAATCCAGCAAGAATTTATTGAAATCACAAGCTTGATTGATAATCCCTCCATAATCAAAGTGAGCTAGTGGTTAAATAACACAAATTAATATTTCACTTCAAATTTTTACACCAAAAAAATCCTAAAAAATCATCCTAAAAACAACTCCTATAAAATACTGTCATTTAATTAGTTAATGGCGTGGGCCCTGTCGATCACCTCACGATACAACTTTAACCTACGAGACAGTCGCAACAAACGATGTTATTCTCATCTTCAATATATTAGCTCCATAAGTTACATCAGTCATCATATGTCATAGTTAATGGCGTGGGAGACCCACCTGTCGATCACCACACGACACAACTTTAACCTAGTAAACAGTCGCAGCAAACGATGTTATTCTCATCTTCAATATGTTAGCTCCATAAGTTACATCAGTGATCATAGGTCAATTTAAATTTTTATTTGATCTCCAAATTTATTCAACTATATCAAAACTCCAAAGTTAAAAATAATAATAATAACAACTTGGAGGTTTATCCAGTAGGAATGGCTTTCAGTAAAAAAAAATCGCATCTTTGAATGATATGCAACGTGATGACTGACCATCTTTAGCAAAGTAATTGTAGAGTACAAAAATGTTTCTAGATAAAAGTATTTGGACGGCCAGGGGATCACCACTAATGTCCAAATCAAAATCGTTAGTAAGTTCTCAAGAAATCAAAACGCGGAGAATCATCTTTAAAACAAAAGTAATAATATTTATCACTTCGGTCCAGGAATCGAATATGTCAAGGGTTCTTCAGGGAAAGAACGAGTGCCACCATACTTGGATATATAGGGTTAAGGAGGGCAGAATTGTTCAATGCTCTGAATCATCCATTTTCATTTCCCGATTCCTTTTTCTGTATGTTCTGCATTTGTGCGGGTGATCTTCTTCCTTTATCTCTCTGCTCCGTTTCTGGGTTTTTCTTCTGCATTAATTAGTTATAATCAGTAATTCGTGTAGGGATTTTAGAAGTTTTATAGTGTTGCGAAGATGTCTGGAAAATGGTTATGCATGTGTGCAGGCAGATCGGAAGAGCAGAATGGACGCCAGAAACAATCCATGAGCACAGTGCAGCCGGGGAATCATAGGCCGCTTCCAGCCGTTTCTGGTCCCGGTTCCTTGGGTTCGGCAGCAATAACATCTGATAACAAAGAAGAAAAGGATTCTTCTGAACAAGATGTTAACAAGGCGGCAGAAGTTTTCATCGACAAGACCCATAAGGGTTGGGAATTGCAGAGGACGCTATCTGATCGTCGATACAATGGCTACCTGGAAAGAGCAATGTAAGCTAGTTCTATGAGGATCACTTGCTTTGAAATACCCAATCTGTCTCGGTGATCAGATTTTTTCATGGACAGACTAGTGTCGCCCAGTGTGGTAATATTTTATTTGCCACTATATAAGAATAAGAGAGATATTTAGGTCAAAGAAACGAGTTAAAGATGAATGAAAAATATATTTTCAGGAATGTATATCACATATGTACCATGTAATCTGTGTTTCTGTTTTTAAAATATCATATATCTATAAAATTCATTGTATACCCTGTTTATGTTTTTAAAATTCTACTTACATATATAGATTATATACATATACTTTTCTTTGTACACGCAAACTAAATGTGTGCTGCCACAATCGCCCCCTGCATAATATTTCACAAAGGTAAGTCTACATTCAGATAGAAATGACTAACAAACAGACACTCGTTTTTCTCATGGTTGAAATTCTCAAATTTTCCTGGTATATAATTTGTATTATATGTAACTCTCATTCTCTATGCTTTCACAGCTTTTCGCTCTTATATAAAAACTTAAGGTTTTGGTTAAATATTTAAAATTAAAATTTATTTTAAGTTTTTTATAAATATTTGAAATTAAAATAGATTTAGGATTGTTTTTAATAATATTATTTATATTTATATAGATTTCACAATTTTATATATAAATATTATTATTTTCTTTAAAATTAAAATGGATTTATGATGGTTTTAGATAATATTATTTATATTTATATAAATTTCATATTTCAATATACAAATATTATTATTTTCAATTTTATTCAAACTTTGATAATAATATAATTACACTGTTTGTAATTTTATTAATTTTTTTAATATGAAATATATAATAATATTGATAATATAGATAAACATTTAGGGAAAAATTATTATAAAACATTTAGATATATTTTTTAGTTAAATTTAAATATGAAGTCCTACATAGATTATGAATCATTATTTTAATTTATAGCTCCAAATAATATTAATTTATAACTTTATATATAATATATATATGTTTTTTTTATTATTATTATATATTTATTAGTTAATTTCTTAAGTTTTATATGATTATTAATTGTATGTTTTAAAATATGAATTATTATTATTTAATTTATTTTAATGAAATAACAATATTTTGGTTTTTTAAGGAAAAGAAGGTTTATAATTTTATTAATAAGACAAAATTACAATGTAGAAAATTGAATAAATAAAATTTTTTATTTTTATTACTTGTACTATTTATTTTTATTTTTTAAAGCTAGTTGAAATTATGTTTTTTATTTTATTTTTTATTTTATTTGATTTAAGGTTTCATTTAACTAACACTACCAATGGATACAACATTTCCTCCATAGTGAGTCAACATTTAAATATTTACACTCATTTACAAATATTACAACATCTCTATTGTACAAGGAAGTACTTATTTTCTTTTCACTCATATATATGAATTGAGATATAACCTTCTGAGCATATGGTATTCATAATTTATAGTATATAAACTACTACGTAATATATATAAGAAAGATCAAGACGATATGAATAGTTGTGGAAATCTCCACTCTCAAATTTATATTATTGTTCTATAATGTTATAACAAGATTTATTTATAAATTAATAATCTTCACCATAAAATGGAAGTGAATTTCATGATTGAGAACCTTATTATATATATTTAACTTTTATGTTAATTTTTTTATTAGTTAATAAGAATAATAATTTAAAATAAAATATATAATTAATTAATTTTTATAATGTTAATTTTTGTATTTGGTAGTATAAAAATATATTAAATAAAAAATATTTTAAATTTCATCATTAACCATTTAATTTATATAACTGCACCTTTAATACATAAATATTCTAAATAAACCTAAATATATATGTACTACCATTTCAAAGTGGGTTGGTTACTTGATTATAGTTCAACGTAATCCATGGTTTCGTGGATGTATATGCAGCTGCGTATACTTATTATTCTCTGCAACTACTTATTACATATTATCCTATGCAACTACTTATGCTTATTAGGCAAAACCATAGGCAGATTGTGTTGGACTGATTCGGATAGGGCATACTTCGTTTTAGTGTTTTTATTTAGGTTAAGTTAGGTTTTGTTTTTAAATAAAAAAACTGTTTTAATTATTAAAAAGAATTATAAAATAAATATAATTTAATAGTAAATGTGGTTATGTATATGTATTTATATTATTAATTTTTTATATTTCAATATAATGTAGAAAATAGTTTATTAATTATATTTAATAATTTAATTAGTGTTAGTATATTATACATCATTAATGTAGTTAATGTTAGTTGATGATTATTTTCATTTTCAGATTTGTATGGGAAGGTACAGTAAGTAAATCATACTTTTTATTAATAAATTACATCCTAAAATTCATAATCATATTAGCAAATTTTAAAACCTAACCTATTAGATCACTTGATTAGGAAATGATGAAAACATGTTTGTTTTTTTTTTTACCATAATATAGAGATATGTAGTTAATTTAAATATAGTTTTTTTTTATTATTTTTTTTTAAGGAAAATACGAAACTACTTTTTGAAACTATATTTTTATTTTTATTTCTTGAAGTATTTTTGTTAATTATTATTTTATAAATTTTTTGAAATTTTATAAATTAAAATGTTTTTAAATATGAAAATTTTATTTAATATAATATATTGAGTAAAAATTTATTTATTTATTTAAAATTTAAATACTTATTCATATTACAATAATGATTTAAATATTTTAAAATAACAATAATAATTAAAGAAAAAAATTCTTATTCCTATTAAATAATAAATAAGATTAAAAATAAAAGATAAGATATTAAAATTAAAAGCAAAATGAAACATTAAGAAAAATACCTTAAATATGAAAAATAATTTACTTCTTGAAAACAACGATGGATTTTCAATCTTCCGGAGATACTTACTATCGACATCTATTTAAAAAATTGTAGCTTTGTTGAAGAATCACTTCAATTCACTTCACTAAAAGGTGTTCAATATTAAAGGTACTTTGTTCTCTGAGGATCAAGTGTCGAACCTTTATTTCTTACTAACTCCTGGTAGATAGTTAAAAGGAAATGGAAAAACATGCTTTTGTTTGAACAATAATTCACTACACGGAATTGAAATAAATGTGGTTTAGTTTTCAGTAGCTAAGTAGGTTTTTAAGTTCTCCTTTTCCTATTATTTTTTATTTTTAAGTTTTTCTTGTATTTTTTTAATTTTATTATTATTTTGTATTTTTTTAATTATATAGTGAATTTGTAATTGCCAGGCTTAATTAATGGGAGACCCAGGATCAAACCTCATAACTGCCACTATAACCTCAAAAGTAGCGAAGTAGGATTTTAAGTTTTCATTTTGTTATCCACGATCAAACCTCATAGCTGCCACTATAACACCAAGAGCATAACCACAACAGGTCACCACACCAAATCATTGTACTCAATGAAATTTGAACTTCGGTTTTCCAGGCTTCGCCCATGTGACTTATAGTCAAACTACACATCACTATACATTATTATTTTGTATTATTATTATGACAAAATATTATAATACGGTGTGGCATTCCACCTAGTGGAGGCAACCCAAATGTGGACAGGACATGACGCAGTGCACAAATGAACCTACCCAACAAGACTTGGACAAGGACGCAGAGGAAGTGGGAATGGAGGATCGTGACCCCGCTATTATTGTGAACCATTGCTTCACGGCTTTGATATTAAACGTTTGACGTTAAAATTCAAACCCTGGATTGCATGCAAGATATTCAATCTCCATCTTTATCGAAACGATTACCCTACATAATTTTCCAATGACCAACTATTACTACCATGACAGAGACTCACCCATATTCATGGGCTTCCCATTTCTTCCGTCTTTCTTCTCAATTTCCAACCGATACACTGATTGAAAAAAGTTAGCGTCTTAAATACTGCTCATTGGTTTGAATCATCTGGATTAATCATACGGATTGATGTATTTGATCTTATGACATTTTCTTCATACCTCTGATAGATCAAATTTTGATGAAATAAAGGGAAATCAAACCATTAAAGGAAAATGGAACAAGTGACTTCACCTTTATATATCAAATTTATAATATACTCCAAAATCTATCAACAACGGAAAACTCCATAAAATCTAACTTCATTCCAGAAAATCTAACTCCATAAAATATTTTCTTTACTAAATTGACAATACTATTGTTAATGACTATCTTGCCTACTGTAACCGTTTTCGATACTCCCGTCTACGACAATACTATTGTTAATGACTATCTTGCTTATTTTCGATACTCCCGTCTACAATTGTTTTTAACAACTAGTTTTTCAAGACAAAATGTGAACAAAATTGAAAAAAAGGAGATGTAGCTCAGAGGTGAGGCCTAAACCTGGAGACTACACTCAGAACAGAGAGATCACTCTCGTACACTCTACATTCATGAATGAAAGATTACATCATTAAGTACAATACCAAGAATTAGGAAGTTGCAAGCAAACCCCTAAACTCTAGGAACTAATCCTAAACTAGGGAGATATGTTACAACTTGTGTAACCATTTTCTCCACTAATACAAAATAATATAATTATTTTCAACTCCCCCCTTAATGGAGAAAGGGTTGTCATGGACTCCTAGCATCCCTCTAAACAATTCAAACTTCACACATGCAAGAGGCTTTGTAAAAATATCAGCCATATTGTCACAAGTTTTACAATATTCAACAATAATTTCTTTTGACTGTAGTTTCTCTCTCACAAAATGGAACTGAGTGTCTTTATGTTTGGTGTTTTTATGAAACACTAGATTGTATGCCAATTTAATGGTGCTATCATTGTCACTTTTGATGGAAGTGGAATTCTTTTGTTCTTTTCCTGCATCAATGAGAAGCCTTCTCAACGCTTCACACGTCGCTGCACACAATGTTTGATATTTAGCTTCACATGAAGACAAGGCTACAGTACTCTGCTTCTTGCTGCTCCATGCTATTACCCCGGATCCTATGTTGAATGCATAACCTATGATGGACATTTGATCATCCAAGTTACCTATCGAGTCTGAATCTGAAAAACCTACTAGAATAACATCAGCTGATCAGTGTATAAAATGCCATAGTTAACAGTACCACAAAGATAACTCAACACACTTTTTGCTTCTACCAAGTGACTTTCAAGTGGTTTTGACATGAATTGGCTCAACACACTAACAGAGTATGCCAAGTCAGGTCTGGTTGTTGTGAGATATATCAAGCTGCCAACTAGTTGTCTGTACATTGTAGCATCAACCTCTTTATGGTCATTGTCACTGCACAACTTCAGATTCTGCTGCAAAGGTGTAACTGCTGATCTACATTGATCCATACCAAACTTTTCCAACAGATTTCTGGCATACTTTCTTTGTGTAAGCAAAGTTTGCCCAGTAATGAAGGCTTTCGAGATCTTTCATCTCAAAAACTTGTGCCATAAACCTTTTGATTCCTCTCATTAAATCATCTGCATCTCCTGTTATAATCATGTCATCTACATACAAAGAAATTATAATAATCTGCCCTTGCTTATTGTACTTGGTATACAAATTTGGGTCATTTAAACTTCTATGAAAGCCATACTCTAGAAAGAAAGAATAAACCTTTTTGTACGAAGACCTGGTTGCTTGCTTCAAGGCATACTTCTAGTCCTAGACAGTAATGAAGGCTTTCGAGATCTTTCATCTCAAAAACTTGTGCCATAAACCTTTTGATTCCTCTCATTAAATCATCTGCATCTCCTGTTATAATCATGTCATCTACATACAAAGAAATTATAATAATCTGCCCTTGCTTATTGTACTTGGTATACAAATTTGGGTCATTTAAACTTCTATGAAAGCCATACTCTAGAAAGAAATAATAAACCTTTTTGTACGAAGACCTGGTTGCTTGCTTCAAGCCATATAAATCCTTTTTCAATCTGCAAACAAGATGTTCTTGCCCGTGCTTTAGAAACCCTTGTGGCTGTACTAAGTAAATTTCCTCTTTTAATGCACCATTTAAAAATGTAGATTTAACATCAAGCTGGTGTAGCTCCCAACTATATTTAGTAGCTAAAGCAGTAAGCATTCTAACTGTATTTAACTTTGCTACAGGTGCAAAAGTATCATCAAAGTCTATACCTTCCTTCTGTGAATATCCTTTTGCAACCAGCCTAGCTTTTAATTTCTGTATACTTCAATCTGCATTCATTTTTGGTTTAAACAGACATTTACATCCTATGGGTGTTTTATTCTTAGGCAGTTCAACTAAATCCCAAGTGTCATTTCTAAGAATATATTCTATCTCTTCATTCATTGCAACCCTCCACTCCTTAAATTGACTAGCTTCATTGTAATTAGTGGGCTCTACAATGTTCAAAACACTTGACATCAAAGCTAGTCTCTCAATTTTAATGGTTTTTTATTCTTCCTACCTGATCTCCTTGGTAGGGGACTTACCTCAAATTTGTTTTCTTCAGCTCTAAATGGGCTTGCATTATCACCTTCTTCCTGTTCTTCTTTTTGCTCTTCTTTCTGCTCCTGCTCTCTTTCATCCTCGTTATTTTAATCCATCAACAATGGAATGTGCCAATCATCACCAATGTCATCTTTCCCTTCCTGTACCTATTCATGAAACACTACATCCCTGCTTGCAAATGTCTTATGAGACTCAGGATTGAATAATTTATATGCTTTAAGTTATGTGTCGTAACCAACAAAGATGCATTTAACTTCTTTTTAGGGTCTAATTTCTTCCTATCAGCTTTCGGTATATGGGCAAATGCTTTTGACCCAAATACTCTTAGATGGTTTACTGCTGGTTTGAATCCATATAGAGCTTCAAAAGGAGTTTTGAAGCCAAGATACTTGGTAGGACTTCTGTTCTTCAAATATACAGCAGTATTAATAGCCTCTGCCCAAAAACTATTAGACAAATGCTTACCTTGTAACAGGCTCCTTGCACACTCCACGAAGGTTCTGTTTTTGCACTCTGCAACTCCATTCTGTTGTGGTGTGTGTGGCACTGTAAACTATTGAACAATCCCATGAGATTTGTAGAATTTCATGAATTCCCCTAGCTTGTATTCTCCCCCTTGATCAGATTGGAGAATTTTTATACTCTTTCCAAACTGTTTTTCCACCAAGGTTTTAAATTCTATAAAGCACTGGAAAGTCTAACTTTTCTTACTCAGAAAATAAACCCATGAGTATCTAGTGTAGTCATCAGTAAACAACGAAAAATAATATGCTCTACCTAGTGACCTTGTCTGCATAGATTCGCATATATCAGTGTGCACTAGTTCTAAAATATTTGTTTCCTTCCTCCTATCATGCACATGAAACTGTTCTCTATGCATTTTACCTAAGGCACAACCATCACAATTTAACTGAATATTATGAAAGATAGGGAGCCCCTCAACCATACCTTTCTTCTATAATAGCATGAGGTCCTGCAAATTCAAGTGACCGAATCTCTGATGCCAGAGTTTGACTGTCAATCCTCCTGCAACCATGGCTCACTTTGATATACTCTTTACATCTAGTCTGTATAGGCTTCCAACGCACATGCATGTTGCAAATATTTCTTTCGTGCAATCCTTTATCACACAATGAGTCTTGAAGAACTCGACTTTCATATATTGATCAGTTACCATGGATACATATATCAAATTTTTCTTAATTGCAGGTACATATAAAACATTTTTAAGGTGACTAATTCTTCCATTTGGTAACTTGACTGGAATCACCCCATAACCTTTAATCTCGTATCCACTATCATCTCCTAAATAGATTTTTGATGCCAATGTACTTTCTTCAAGACTATCAAAAAATTCCTTTTTAGCTGTCATGTGAGAGGATGCTTCACAATAGACATACCAAATATCGTCCTCATTAGATACTGAAAGGCACAGTCGACTGTGAACAGTCGAAATTCATGACCGACATCTTTATCTTCTTTAACATCTTCTTCAACAAAGTATCCTCTGTGCTTTGCACTTGCTTACTTCCTCTTTTCATCATCAGCCTGCTTCTTAAAGCATACATTCTTTACATGACCCTTCTTTCCACAATAATAACATTTCTTTACAGATTATTTGTAAGCATACCTTTATATGGACTCTTCTACGATGCTCCTCCTTTCTGCTGTGATTGCTGTTGTGGCCGCTTCCCTCTTAATGATCACCGTTTCACCATCAGCGCAAGATCATCACTCTAGGGGTTCAACTTCTGCCGCCGCTCCTCCTCTTGCAGCAAGATCTCTGTCAGATCTTCAAACGTGGGAGCTTTCTCCCTTGCCGCCAATCTAGTGACGAAGATTTGAAATTCATCTCGCATCTCGTTCAGTGTGATTGAGACAAGATCAGAGTCAGACACCACCTCTCCAATGTCCCCCAATCCATCTTTCAAATCTTTAATTCACGCAAAAAATGCAGCATCAGTCTCACTTTCGTCCATCCTCATTGAAAATAACTTGCTTTTAAGCGCCATAATTCGACTTGTGTTCTGGGTCTAATACAGATTTTTGATGGTTGTCTAGATCTTTGCAGACATTTTACAGTCTCTGATGTGTGGGATAATGTTGTCCTTCATGGACATCTTCAACAAAACTTTCGCCTTGTTCTCTCGTTTATCCCATTCTTGCTCCTGTGTCCCTGTGTTCGGCCTCTTCTCATCACTTGTAACTATGGACCAAGCATTCGAACCCTCAAGCAAGGTCTAGATCTTAAACTTCCAGTTCTTGAAGTTAGATCCATCGATTTTACCAGACTCGTGGAGATAATATTCCATCGTATTACTCATTATGATCAGATATACAAAATGAATCTACCCAACAGTAAAAAAAAATCGATACCTGTCAAATCAATCTGTCATTTTTCTGCCACTAAACTGCAATATCTGACAAATCTGCAAAATCAATCCCACTCCGATAAGCAAATTCCCCATTTTTCAATACAGCCGAAAAATTGATATGATCAAAATTTTTCCAATCTGCCTCTCCCGGATAGATTCGCAACTTCTCCGATCTACCCCCCTCACAAATCGTCAAATGAAGATGAGGCTTCCTGCAGATCCCTTGAAGGTGAATTGGCATGCTCCCAAGCGAAAGGCCCGCGCCGAGATTAAATCGGTTAGCCAAAATGCTTGGCGCGATTTTTCCGTGAAATTTCGTGCCAGTCTGGTATTTTGGTGCGGTGGCGCGATTAATGGGTGAACAAACATGCTAGTTGCACTTCCTGGCACGATTGTCAGTGTGAAAAGAGCGCCAATCCCCTTCCACTCAAAAATTAAAAAACATCTGAGTCCGAGCCAGGTGTTCTGCAGTCCACCTGAACAATTGAGCACACAGCTCTTCTGTACAGGCGGCGACAGAGGCACCTCAAGCCACACAGGAAATTTTGTCACAAGGGTAAGCTGGCCACAAAGGCACTTCAGCCACAAAGGTGATAAAAGATCAGGCTCGCCCAGTCTGAGCTCTGATACTAAGATAAAATGTGAACATAATTGAAAAAAGGAGATGTAGCTCACAGGTGAGGCCTGCACCTGGAGACTACACTCAGAACAAAGAGATCACTCTCGTACACTCTACATTCATGAATGAAAGATTACATCATTAAGTACAACCTTGAGAATTAGGAAGTTGCAACCAAACCCCTAAACTCTAGGAACTAATCCTAAACTAGGGAGATACCATACAACTTGTGTAACCATTTTCTCCATCAACACAAAATAATATAATTATTTTCAACTTTTCAATGGCCCTCTTGTCAAAAGATCCCTTGTGAACCATCGCTCTGATAATGACACCTTTCTTGGCAACTCCCTTGTCGACCACATATTTATTATCTATGCCTTCCCAGTTACCTCCCTTGTTGACTACCTCTCCATCGAGAATGCAATTGACAACAACTCAATCATCAGCCATCTCTATGTCAGTGACTCCTTTATCAAGAACTCTCGGATTGAAATCTCCCTTCTCGGTGCTTCCCTTATCAATGAACACCTCATCAATGAACCTCATGTTGACAACAACACTCCAACACTCACTATATCAGTGTTTGAATGCGCCTTTTGCTAGCCTCATTTATTATGTTGGTCATATAGTTATAATATCTAGTTCCATCTTTTTATTTTAGTGATTTCCAAAATTGTTTGTTTGTTTGTTGTTTTCCTTTCCTTTTTTACTTTTAGTTTTTATTTCTCATGGCCTAATAAATCCCGTACTATATAAGTAGTGCACGAAATCTATGACAAAAACACTCCATTACTATTCTCATGACCTAATCAACCCCGTACTATATAAGTAGTGCATGAAATCTATGACAAAAACACTCCATTACTTACCAAATCAGTGTTTGATTGGCCCTTGCTGGTCTCAATGATTATGTGTCTTATATAGTTTATTTTAAATTTCCAAAATTGTTTACTTGAAAGTTTATTTATTTATTTATTTCTCATGACCTAATTAGCCTAGTAGTCCACCAAACCGACGGTAACAGTTACATGGGGGCTCACATTATTTAATCATTCACGAAATTTCATCGTCTAAATCAATTTTATCATACCCATTTGATGCTCTTATCCATTTCAGGCATGACATGTGTTTTAATGGGCATGGCATGTGTTTTAACCATCCATGCCTCCTCTTATCGTAGTAGACATAAGATTTTCACTTGGGCCTTTGTGCTACCAACCATACATTGTAATTGAGTACATGGTTGGAGAGCTCTCCCCCTCTCTCTCATATGATATTCTCTTAGGTAATTTGTTTCTGGTGAGCCATACATTTCTTCACACAAGTGGATCATTATAATATCATTTTTTCTTTTCTTGAATCACACATTATATTTACACAAATTTGTTCCTTAGAAAATAAGTTGTTTATTGAAATGTAAAACAAAACCATAGCTACATCAAGATAAAACAATATTATCTCTTCAATGGAGTAGTTTATTAGTGACACCTCAAATGATACCAAAAAGACATGGAAAGTGAATTCATGAATACTTCTAAAGAGATCATTACCATGGATTTCCTTCCCAAAAATATCTCTACAATACTAATCATAGAAATTGAGTCTTTCTAAGATACATTTCATTCTTAGTCTTGAAAGGTTGAAGGAAATAATGATGTAGGTGACCCATTCACATTCACAACTATAATTTTTTGCAAGATCTATCTATTATCTATCTATCTATCTATCTATATATATATATATATTATATATATATATATATATTATATATATATATATATATATATAATATATATATATATATTTATATATTATATATATAAATATAGATATATATTTAGGAAGAGCCTAGGTTGGGAAAAACCCCAATGTTGAATGGAAGAATGTTGCTTTCACCAATGAGTTTCTATCACTAGGATTATACAAAACCCCTTACATAGCATGGATACATATCCTCAATAGTACATAATGTCGCACATGCTTGTCAACAAAAAAGGTCAAAAGAACTCGATTTTTAACAATAAATGATCCATAAAATTCCATGGATATTCCATTAGATATTTTATCAAAATAAATATAATAAAAATAGACTAGAATCTATACCATGAGGGTTGATTTCTTTATATTCTAGATTGATTACTTATTGTTTTCTTCTTATCCATGTAATAGATAAAATGTGGAAAAATTGATAACAATGAAATATAATCACACGTTAACCACAATAATGCTAATGCTTTGGGAAATTCCAACAAGAGAGAGCCTAGGTATACATTGAGGTCACTTTACTCTTTCTTTTTCTAGAATGGAAATAATGCAAGTACAAAGGAGAATACACTCTTTTTGGACTTACATTTGACTTGTAGCTTATTAGGCTACTATAGAAACTAAACTTCCTCTGTTATGCATTCTCAGTCCAACTCCTAATTTGTTCTGCTCTTTTGTGGAACAAGATACAATTGAAACAAATACAACCTCATTTCCTCTCAGTGACTTAGTTATAACATAGCCTGATATCTAAATAGGGTAAATTTTGACTCCTTCAACTCTCAACTAGAGCTACAACATCGACCATTCTAGAGTCTTATTTATGGTGATCACTTGGTTAACCCTTTTTACATAAGTAATCGAGGCTAACATTGCATCATGTTGAATTATGGTGTTCAATCACAATAGGTCAACTTCCAAGAAACATAAATTTCAATATGAACTCTCATTGGCATATTTCTTATGCCATTGGAATGGTATTTGGGTGTGTAACTACCCTGCTCCCTATGCTACAAAGAAAAGGCATCATTTAAGGCATCAAAGTGGTCCCAAAATTATTCTAACCTCAATTCTATAATTTCGATTCCACTAATAAAACTAATATTGTGAGATTATTCCTCCACTTTTTCTTCTCTGAAAGCATTGAGATGGATGAAATATTATATAGTGATAATCCAAATCATACCTCCCCATTTTGAGAAGATTTTCATCCCCAGAAGGTTTACTAAATGAGGTGAGGAAATTTTTCCTCTACCTTCTCCCTAGAATAACACTTTCATTTTCCTAAAATTTGTTCTTCAGCGGAATCTCCCAAAGTTCATACTATACATTTGTTGCAAAGTTGTATCCTCTGTCAAATCTTGTCAAGAATCTAGAGCTAACTCTTCTATGGAAAGT
Organism: Pinus taeda; assembly: GCA_000404065.3. Classification (NCBI taxonomy): domain Eukaryota; kingdom Viridiplantae; phylum Streptophyta; class Pinopsida; order Pinales; family Pinaceae; genus Pinus; species Pinus taeda. Next base: position 83,662 of record APFE031638774.1, on the reverse strand, counting down.
AGTACCTAATCCTCATCCCAATACAACATGGAGGACTCATGAAGATTGATACTTCTCACATTTTCTACTAAGTAAATCCACATGCATGGGGCTAAACTAAGCTTGTAGGGATTATCTCCCATCATTTTAGTATCTCAAAAGGACCATATCACAAAGGCTTGATTTTCTTACTAGGACCCTATATCATCTCCTTGTTTAACTATAACCATATTATATCTCTTACTCTAAATGAATTATTTGTTCTTTTTTTATCATGCTTGGAATTGCGCTTTTCTATGACTTATTTAAGGTACCTATATTTATATCTCGATCTTCATAATTTTCTCAACAATTTTTTCTATTCTTAAAGCATCCCCTAAGAGATTCTACCTCACTTCTTTTTTTCCATATACAACATCCAAAAGTGAAGGTGGAAAATTTCCAAAATAAGTTTCGAATGGGGACTTACCAATAGAAGTGTAGATTTCTCTATCAAAAGAGTGTTGTACACATACCAAAATTTCATCCCAGGTATTCAAATGATTTTGATTGTAATCACTCAAAAGTTGAACCGAAGTCTTATTCACTATTTTTGTTTTCCCTTCTATCTATGTTTGGAATGTTGGAGCCCTCTTCAACTTCATGTCCATATTATCCCATATCATAGCTAAATTAAACTAAGAAATTTGGTGTCCATGTTTGAAATTATGTTATGTGGTATCCCAAAGTGCACTAAGAAATGTTCAAGGAATAAGTTTGTTTCTTACTACCCTTCAATATTATTTTTACATGGCATGAGAAAACAAATTTTACTGAACCTATTAACTACCATAAACAGGTAATCACATCCCTTCCTGGTTGTTGCTAAAACTCCTATAAAGTCCATGGAAATGCTTTCTCAAAGAGAATTGGGTATAGATAAGGGATGGTATAAACTATGTTTATAGTTACTAGGCTCGGTTGGTTATGTTGTAACATGTATCTTTTTGTTTCGTTCATTGTTTCATTCAAAAAATCACTTGAAAATATTTTGAAAAAAAAGATAAGGCAAGAGGGAGATGTAATAAATTGTATATTGGAATCAAAACACAAAAGAAACAAAGGAATATATTAGATTCACAAAAAAACCAAGTATTAAAGGGGTTAAAGCTAGACCCGAAATACTATAAATTGTGTTTTATAAAGTTTAATAGGTCCACAATCATATTTATGGTTAGTTCTGCTGATAGCGCCGATTGCAATTTGCGATCGCGGGGCAGACCTAAAAGATATATATATTAGGTTGTAAAGTTCCAGCGGGTCTGCAATAACACAGAGCACTTATTTTATATATATGTGATCTCGCCAATTGTGATCCACGATAAGGGCTGGACCTGATAGTTGATATATAATGTGTTTAATAGCTCTTGCGAGTACGTAAAGCCTTTATGCATATATGTTGGTTCCTTTGCCAATTGTGATTTGCGATGGTAGACCCGAAATATATATGTTTTATTGTAAAGTCCTAGTGGGCCCACTATATCAAAAGCCCTTCATATGTATTTTCTTTATGCATTTTTATATGTATTTATATTACAAAGGATTATAATAGAAAATCCAGACCCGAAGCGTATACATATTATGATTTATAAACCTCGACGGGTCTGTGATCATCACATATCACTTTATATATATGTATATGGCATGCAAATTGCAGTTTGCGATGGCCAGATTCGATAGTTGATCTATATTATGTTATATAAGTCTTGAGGGTCTACAAGGTGTACGAAAAGGTAGATTTCAAGCTACAAGCAGGTTTTCAGGTGGAGCAAAAATGGTAAATGGTTTTATTGGAGCTCACCCAATCCCACTTATTATTCAGCATGTAGTAGCCGGGTGGAGAGAGAAAACCAGCCATTTTGGGTGGGTATTCTCCAGGCTTATGTCCCACCTGAAATCTTTATAGGCTGTCTGATACGAAAAGCGCAAATATAGGGTGGGGATATATCAGCAGATAGGTATGCCTCGATAGTTGTGCAGACTGTATTAAAAGAGGAAAGAGCATGTTTTATGGTATATTTTAATTATGAAAGGTATATAATAGAAGAGCGCAAATATAAATGATTGACGCATAACTCCAACACTTCCATAGTTATGCGGCATAAGGGTGCATAAAGTTAAGTTTTACAGTGATATATCAGGCTGATTGTGATTTGCGATGAGAGTCAACAAAATGCTAAATGGGCAGATTTGACAGGTTTATAAAGAAATATTAACTCTTTCGAGTTTGACATTAATCAAAGGCTTGCGTTAATTTCTCTATGTAAAGTGGAAAATCAGGGTTGGAGCAAAAGTTGAAGAGGAAGGCAATTGGGTATGTTTCTTTGCATTTTGGCCAATCAGAATGCCCATGTAAGCCCAGGATTACATGAACTAAATGCAATTCCTTACGGCTAAAACGAACTAAGCATCATTAGGGAATTTATATAGGAATTCAGTAGCAGATTAATAGAGCAAGCCAGAAGTTATCATCCCTTTCTAAATTCAGTTATGTTCCTCTTATTTCATGTTCTTTGAGGTATATTTTACCCTAGGTAAAATTCTGTAATATTTTTTACTTCATGTAGTTAGAGAAGTAGTTAAATAATTTGGGGTAGTTTCAGAAACCAACAACTGTTCCATAATGTATAAAAAGAGGAAAATTTAAGAAGAAAGGGTTCGAACTTTGGACAATCCAGAGACTATGCCACTGTATTCTTGATATAATTATTGATTAATGAAGGAATCTGAAGTTTCCATGAATTTTCAATTATAAATTTGTAACCCACTCTTTTATGTGTCATCTTATGTTTTCTTCTTTCAAGTATAGTAATGAAGCTGCAAGTCTTTATTTGCTTATGTAGAAAAAGTTAAAATTCCTTAAAAGAGCACTCCTATACTTGAAGTTTCCACCTTCCTTTCTAAGTTATTGATAATAGTTTATGTGAAAGGCCAACATATTATCTTTAACTTCTCTAAGGGTCACAGATAGTAGTTTCTATGTTCAACATCATATTGTCTATGATTTAGTTCTCATTTTCATAATTCTTCTAAGTCATAGATAATAGTTTTTCTAGAAAATCGGCATATTATCTTTAACTTTTCCTTCAACCTTTCTTCATTCATCATTTGTATCTAGTAACAAATGGCATTCTGAGATGTTTTGGTCATACATGTATTAAGATTAAAAAACCATGTCTCCAAGTCCTTCATTTGAGAACACAACATATATCTAAGTGACAAACAAGTGATAGTAAATAATATTTACTAATGTCTTAAGCGCAATCTCTCTATAGCCAGGAAATTGGTGTCTTAAGGTATAACATTAATTGTCATCATTGCTGGGGAGAGAAGACAAGAACACTTTTCCCTGGGTTTTCACTATTTTCCTCTGGTTGTTCAGTGAGGAGGAAATATTTGGCTATTTTGAATCAAAGCAATAACTCTAGCTTCAAGAAGACCCCATAGAAGATCAGACAATTCACAACAAAAGATGCAAGCTCTTCTAGATCCTGAAAGGCTAGTTTCTAGAAGGGTTTGAAGGTCTAAGATTCCAAGTACACCAATTCCTATATTGTCTGCTTTGCACCCCTTCAACTGCCACAACCATTTAATCAAATGTTGCAGGATTACCTCAAAATTCTTCCTCGTTTTAGAGGGGAAGATGAAAAAAATGTAGAGAATCATGAGTTAGTATTTTGCAATTTTGTAGAAAACCTAAATGTTGAACATTTATATGTTATTATAATACTTTATGTTTAGTCATTGGATGCAGAAGCAAGGAAATGGTTTAAACGATTTCCGAATAATTCTATTCCTTCTTGGGAAGAGATGGAATGTTTATTCATCTAGAAATGGGGAGAAAAAAGAGACCATGGGTATTCATTAATAGAGTTTAATGACATAAATAAGAAGTCTGATGAAACTGTGGCCAAATTTGTTAGAAGATTTAACAAATTGTACAATAGTCTTCCAGCAGAGATTAAGCTTCATCCTGTTGGTGCAAAAATAACTTTTGTAGGGGCTTTTGAATCAAATTTTGGATTCACATAAAGGGAAAGAAGAGCTTCAACCCTTGATCAAATCCAAACAGATGCTTTGGAGATAGAAGCGAATATGGTGGCTATAGGAAGAGCACTAGAAACACAGCCTACCAAGACAAGGGAAAGGAAAAGATAGAATCTTCTCAAAGTCAATCATTGGAGGATATGTGTGATGTAATTAAAATTCTATCAAATAAGGTAAATAAATTAGAGTTAGAAAATAAGAACTCTCAGAGACAAACACAGTATAATAAAAAATTTAATCCCCAATATAGAAAACAACCTTTGCAAATCTTGCAAAAAGAAAGAAAAGATCAAAATCAAATTCAAGCACCATTATATATAGAAGCAGATCTTGATGAAGAACAACCTGAAGATCAAATTTCTACATTATATGCAGTAGATGAAGATGAACTTGGAATTGAAGGAGAAGCGTATGTGTATGATGAAGCAGATGTTATTCATGATGAAAATGAAATTGATGAATATTGGAAACAATTCTCTGATTTAATTCAGGCTTAAATCCATATGAAATATGACCTGAGATCTAGGAAAAGATCAAGAAATAAAGAAAATGAAAGTGAGTAGCAAGTTTCAACTTCCTCACCAAAGGTGACTCCATAGGAATCTCAGCCTGCAAAACAAGTAAATAAAGGAAAACAGCAACAAAATGCAAATGGAAAGACACAGATACTTTCAGGTGAGTCTTCACAAGATCAAACTCAAAAAATTCCTCTGGAGAAACTTGTTTCAATTCCTCAAGTAATTCTAGTCATGATGAAAGGTGAAGATGAGAATGAAAGGAATGCTAAATAGGGTCACTTGTTTAGTCTTACTAAGAAGTTAGAAAACATAAGAATACAAGTTCCCCTTATAGAATTGGAAAAAATTCCTACTTATCAAAAGGAGATTGCTAAGTTTATTAATTTAAAAGAAAATGAGAGTATAAATGACACCATAAATCTACAGGAAGATAAACTAATATTGGTTTTTGGTCCACATGTAGAAGAAGTAGATCCTTCAATACCTCCTTTTTCTATTTCCCTTTTGGTTCATGATTTCCTCCTACATAATTGTATGTTTGATTCGGGAGCTTCACATAATATTATGCCTCTGTTAGTGATGAAGCAACTAAATATACAAGTGCCCAAACCTTATAGGGATTTGTATTCTTTTGATTTGAACAAGGTCAAGTGTCTAGGGGTTATTAAGGATTTGGCAATGTCACTAGCCCAAATTCCAGCTAGAAGCTTGGTCATGGATGTTGTAGTAGAAGATATTCCTGCTAGATTTGGAATGCTTCTATCCAGGTCTTGGGGGGCTAAATTGGGAGGTGTTTTGAAATTAGATTTTACATATGCTTTTATACCGATTTTTGGTGGGGAGGAGAGGAGATTGTATAAAGAAGCTAGGTTTGTAAAAGCAATTACGAAAAATGGAGCAAGCAATTCACCTGTATATAGTCAGGAGAAGGATGACTTTGCTTGTTTCACACTACATGATAATGTAGAGCTGGCTGAAGATAATCAGAAGCAGCTTGCTTTAGCCAATGTAATCACAGAGATGCAAATGGAAGTTGTGTGGAAATGTCTCTTTGGTGGAGCTTATCCCAAGGAAGGAACAGACGTTGGTTTTGTTCTAATTGCACCTGGAGGTAATATGTTTCGTTTTTCTTTCAAATTAGAATTCAAGGCAACAAACAATTTGGCAGAATATGAGTCCTTAATTATTGCTCTACAAATAGCCAAACAGATGGGAGTTAAGTCAATTTATGCTTTTGGAGATTCGGAGCTAGTTATTAAGCAGATAAAGGATCACTACCAAACAAAACATCCTAGGCTTCGGGCATATAGAAATGAGGTATGGGATTTGATTGATAACTTTTTTGAAGCCAAGAAATGAAAATAGATTGGCAGATTCATTGATTGTGGTTGCTAGTACTTTTAAGCCTCCTATTAATCCAAGACTGAGATATGACGTAGAAATGAGATACAGACCTTCTATTCCTGATAATGTTAAAAACTGGCAAGTTTTTGAGGATGACTGGTAGATTAAGGAGTTTTTTACTATGGTTTAAGACTTCCACAACATAGAAATTGATCAGGATGAAGAAGAGACAACAAAAATTGCAGAAGCTAGTGGTTTAAAAAATTTAATAGCAAATCAGAAGATCTTTCAATTGAAAGATAATATTCTACCAAAGGGACTTGTTCTTCTTGAAAGGATTTTTAATTCCAATGATGTGGCTATGGACTCAAGAAAAAATTCATAGGATGATCATATTCAGGATCACAACATTGGAACTCAGGAGAATCCCAAGTTAGTCAAATTATATGGTGGAGTTTCACCTAATTTTCAAGAACGATATATTAAACTTTTCAAGAATTATGTTGATCTTTTTGCATGGTCCTATGAAGATATCAAAACCTATGATGTAAATATTATTCAACATAAGATTCCTTTAAAGGAGGGAGTTAGACCTTACAAACAAAAGCTTAGTCACATAAATCCTCTACTTCTACCATCAACTGAAAAGGAGGTCAAGAAGTTGCTTGATGCCAAAATAATAGTCCCACTCAAGTATTCTAATTGGGTGGCCAATTTAGTACCTGCGAGAAAAAAAAATGGAGAAATAAGGTTGTGTGTGGACTTCAGAAATCTCAATAGGGCTTCTTTGAAAGATAACTATCCATTGACTAAAATGGATCATCTGCTGCAAAAGGTAACAGGATCTTTTATAATGTCAATGTTAGATGGATTTTCTGGTTATAACCAGGTGGTTATGCATAAAGATGATTAGAAGAAAACAACATTCACAAATCCTTGGGGAACATTTATGTATGCCAGAATGCCTTTCAGATTGATGAATGCAGGTGCTACATTTCAAAGGGCTATGGATATTGCTTTTGTTGGAGATAAGCTTGTAGTAATATATTTGCATAATATTATTGTTTTATCGAAGTATGTTGAAGAACATTTTGATCATTTGAAAAAGACTTTTGATAAATGTAGAGGATTTGGACTTTCCTCAAATCCCAAGAAATCCATTTTTTCTCTAGAAGAAGGAAAACTATTGGGGCACATTGTTTCTAGAGAAGGTGTGAAGATAGATCCAGCCATAGTACAAGATGTGCAGAAAATACCATTGCCTAGGAGTAAAAAGGATATTCAAAAGTTTCTGGGAAAGATAAATTTCCTGAGAATATTTGTATCCAACTATGCAGAAATTGTAAAAGAAATTACTAATATGCTAAAGAAGGAGAATGTAGTGAATTGGACTAAAGAAGCTAGAGAATCATTTTCCAGGATTAAAGAGGCATTACATGCAAATCCAATCTTAATCAGTCCTAATTACCAAAATCCTTTCCAAGTTTTTTCATTTGCATCATCAAGTTCAATAGTTGTTGTCTTATTGCAAAAGAATGATGAAGAGAGAGAGCAGCCAGTTGCATTCTTGAGTAAGATTCTTAGGGATTCTGAGCTGAAATATAATATTCTTGAGAAACAGGTGTATGCTTTGGTAAAAGCCTTGAAATATTTTAGAACATATGTGCTACAGTCCAAAATCATTGCTTATGTGCTAAATGTTGCAGTGAAAGATGTATTACTGCAGGGAGATGTAGAAGGCAGAAGAGGAAAGTGGATTGCCAAGATCCAAGAATATGATTTGGGCATAAAAGCCACAAATTTGGTGAAAGGACAAGGATTGGAAAAAAATTTGACAAAGTCAAACTTTCAGGCATTAGGAATTAAATTTTTGGCACCTGCGGATGAAAAAGTAGCTGAAGAAAGTGAAGGAGAGCAAGATCTAGGTATGAAGAGCACGTATAAATTTTTGTGTTTGGAATGGTATAAGAATATAATTCATTATTTGTGTTTTCTTTCTTGTCTCCAATCCTTAGATAGCACAAAGTATATGGCACTAAAGATCAAGGCACGACCATATGTGATTGTGGAAGGCAGATTGTACTGGAAGGATCTTGTAGGAATTTTATTGCTATGTTTAACAGAAGATGAATTTACAGAAACAATCAAAGATTATCATGAGTGGTTTTGTGGAGGACATTACAGTTGAAAAGTAACTACACATAAGATCCTCCAGGAAGGATTTTATTGGCCTACATTATTTGGTGATACATATAAGTTTTTTAGAAGTTGTGAGAAGTGTTAGCTTTTTGCTAAGAAAAAGAGATTAGCTCCTTTACCTTTGATTCCAGTTTTCATAGAGGAGCCATTTAGATAATGGGGATTGAAATTTGTTGGAGAAATCAATCCACCTTCAAGCAGACAACACAGGTGGGTTCTCACAACAAATTATTACTTCACTAAATGGGTAGAGGCAATTCCTACTAAGAGAGCAAATGATCAGATAGTAATGAAGTTCCTAGAGGAAAATATTTTTAGCATATTTCTATGCCCCATTAAAATTATAATAGACAATGCTAAAGCCTTCAATTCAAGTAAGTTCATTTCTTTTTGTCACAAGTATAATGTTATTCTGTCCCATTCAACAACTTACCATCCTCAGGGAAATGGATTAGTTAAATCTACTAACAAGACTTTGAAGAAGATCCTTAAGAAAAACATTGTAGAAAATCAAAGAGATTGGGATTCTAAGTTAATGTTTGCTCTATGGATTGCTAGAGTAACTACAAGAAGATCTATAGGGAAATCACCTTTTGAATTAGTATATGGAATTTAGGCTTTGTTTCCAAGTCAAATTGTGAAGCCAGTGATTGCACTGATTCAGGAGGTGAAAGAAGAACCAAATGCTTTGGTAAGAAGAATGAACAAAGTGGTGGAGCTAAGTGAGAACAGGGACAAGGTAAGAGACAACTTAATTATGTATCAATCTTAGATGAAAAATATTTTTGACGGAAAAGCCAAGGAAATTGATTTTAAAGTTACAGACTTAGTATTGAGATGGGATACCAAAAGAGAAGATAAGGGTAAACATGGGAAGTTTGATCCTCTCTAGTATGGTCCTTTTGGAATTTTTGAAGTGAGATCCAATAATACCTTCATTCTTGAGAATCTTGATGGTGAAACTCTACAACTGCCTGTCAAAGGGCAATACTTAGAGCATTACTTCTACTTCTAAAGAATAAGAATCATTTCATTGTAAATACTGGAGTGAAATCAGTGTACAAATGCCATAGCATTTCAGTTTATGCAAAACAATATATGACTCCATGCCCAAAGTGAAGGCACTAATCTGCGGTTCTTAGTGCTTCTGTGGAAAAAGCAGTATCGCCAAGTGGAGCCAAGTGTTGTAACATGCATCTTTTTGTTTCATTCAAAACTCACTTGAAAATATTTCGAAAAAAAAAGATAAGGTAAGAGGGAGATGTAATAAATTGTATATCAGAATCAAAACACAAAAGAAAGAAAGTAATATATCAGATTCACAAAAGAAACAAGTATTAAAGGGGTTAAAGGTAGACCTGAAATACTATAAGTGGTGTTTTATAATGTTTGGCGAGTCCGCAATGATATGTATTGTTGGTTTTGTTGATAGCGTCGATTGTGATTTGCGATCGTGGGTCAGACTTGAAAGATATATATATTACATTGTAAAGTTACAGTGGGTCCGAAATAACATAGAGTGCTTACTCTATATGTATGTGATCCCACTGATTGCGATCCACAATAAGGACTTGACCCGATAGTCGATATATAATGTGTTTAATAACTCTAGCGGGTACGCAAAGCCTTTATGCATATATGTTGGTTCCATTGTTGATTGGGATTTACGATGGTGGACTCAAAATATATATGTTTTATTGTAAAGTCCTGGTGGGTCCGCATATCAAAATCCCTTCATATATATTTTGTTTACATAGTTTTATATGTATTTTTATTATAAAGGATTATAATAGAAAAGTTGTACCCGAAGCATATACAAATTATGATTTATAAACCCCAGCAGGTGCGCGACCATCGCATAACACTTTATATATATTTATATGACATGTCGATTACGACTTGCGATGGGCCGGATCCAATAGTTGATATATATTATGTTATATAAGTCCAGCAGGTCCGCAAGACATACAAAAAGGAAAATTTCAGGTTACAAGAAGGCTTTCGAGCGGGGCAAAAATGGTAAATGGTTTTTAATTGAGCTCACCCGATTGCACTTATCAATTGACATGTAGCATCTAGGTGGTGAGAGAAAACCATCCATTTCAGGTGGGTATTCTCTGGGCTTATGTCCCACTCGAAATGTCTATAGGCCGTATGATACAAAAAGCGCAGATCTACAGTGGGGATATATTAGCGGACATGTATGCCTCGATAGTTGTGCGAACCGTATTAAAAGTGGAAAGAGCATGCTTTATGGTATATTTTCATTATAAAAGGTATATAATATAAAAGCACAGATATAAAGGATTTACGCATAAGTCCAACACTTCCATAGTTATGGGGCCTAAGGGTGTGTAAAGTTAAGTTTTACAGTGATATGCTGGTCTAATTGTGATTTGCGATGAGAGTCAACAAAATGCTCAATGGGCAGATTTTATAGGCTTATAAATCAAGATTAACTCTTTTTAGTTTCATATTAATCAAAGGTTTGCGTTAATTTCGCTATGTAAAGTGGAAAACCAGGGTTAGAGCAGAAGCTGAAGAGGAAGGCAATCGAGTATGTTTCTTTGCAATTTGGCCAATCATGATGCCCAAGTAAGCCAAGGATTACACGAACTAAATGCATTTCATTATGGCTAAAATGAATTAAGCATCATTAGGGAATTTATAAAGGAATTCGGCAGCACATTAACGGAGAAAGCCAGTAGTTATCGTTCCCTTCTAAATTTAGTTATGTTCCTCTTATTTCGTGCTCTTTGAGGTGTCTTTTAACTTCTATAAAATTTTGTAATAGTTTTTACTTCATGCAGCTAGAGAAGCAGATAAATAATTTGGGGCAGTTTCAGAAACCAATAACTGTTCCACAATGTATAAAAAGAGGAAACTTTACAAAGAAAGCGTACAAACTTTGGAGAACCTAGATACTAGGCCACTGTATTCCTGATATAAATGTTGATTAATGAAATAATCAGAATTTTCCATGAATTTTAGGGTATAATTTAGTAACCCTCTCTGTTATGTGTCATCTTATGTTTTCTTCTTTCAGTATAGTAATAAGGTTGCAATTCTTTATTTACTTATGTAGATAAAGTTAAAATTCCTTAAAAGAGTGCTCCTATACTTGAAGTTTCCACCTTCCTTTCTAAGTTATTGATAATAGTTTCTGTGAAAGACCATCATATTATGTTTAACTTCTCCAAGGCTAACATATAATAGTTTCTGTGTTAAGCAGCATATTGTCCATGATTCAATTCTCATTTTCATAATTCTTCTAAGTGACGGATAATAGTTTATGTGGAAAATCAACATATCATCTTTAACTTTTCCTTCAAGCTTTCTTCATTCATCATTTGTATCTAACAAAAAATGGAATTTTGAGATGTTCTGGTCATACATGTTTTAAGTGTAAAAAACCAAGTCTCCAGGTCCTTCATTTGAGAACACAACATATATCTAAGTGACAAACAAGTGACAATAAATAATATTTATTAATGTCTTAGGCATAATTTCTCTACAGCTAGGAAATTGGTTTCTTAAGGTACAACAAGTTCAAAAAAACATGTCATCTAATGAATCTTCCTACATCCTCTTACATTTTGGGTCAGTACACATACCTCTATAACTTAGCCATTGTCTTTAATACACCCAAATTCCCTACAACCACTATAACATAGAGGGGGGTTTTAAGACAATATTTGAGACACTTTTTAGGTAAATTATCTTAACTTGAGACAAAAAAAAAGCTTTTTTATTTTCTTAATATTATCCTTAAGCAGGTGTCTCAAATTATTATCCTAAAATCTTTTTCCCTCTAAAGACAATATATAACACAGGCATTATTGCCTCTTAGGAGACAATTTCGTTTTTAACTCTCTAGAGACAATATTCGAGATTAAGACAAAATGTCTTTAATCCTAGCTATTGTCTCTCCAAAGACAATAAAAAATTATATTTAAAAACAATAAATTATCGCTTTTGTCTCTTTAGAGATGATATAAAATAATGAATCCAAAACAACTATCACCATTGAAATAAAACAATAAAACATATATTCACATAAAAATAAAATAGAGTATCATTGATTAACTCGTGTTAGGGCCAAGTCGAATTGAACAACCAACCTCCTTTTTATAACGCATGTGCTCTTCCATTGAGATCACATCCTTTAAAGAATTATGAGAGGAGTTATGAAAGAGATTGAAATTCCATATATAGGCATTGATTTTAAAAAATAATCTTTGTAAAATATATAATCATGCAAACCATACTTTTAGCTTAATAAAAAATAAATAAATGGAGTTAGCTCAATATCACACCTAAAATATAACAACAGTTAAAGTTACTTTATCAGAGTGCATCCACCTGCAAATTTTTCAGGGTGGAAAGGAATAAAAACAAAGAAAGGTAAACATGAAAAGATATTAGATTGGCATACTCTTTTTTCATTATCTAAAAGCTTGTTCCACAAATCATTCATCGTTATAACAATTTCACAGTCTCTCTATGCATATGTCTTTTTTAACTTAGTGTATTGATCGACATAAAATAGTTCGCAACAATTTTTTGATAGAAGTGGGGCACTGAGATCTCTCTTTGGTACCCTTTCTTTCGTCTTCTTTATGACCTGCACCTACAACCCAAGGGCATCCTAGTATACATTGGTCATCATCCTTGGAACCATTGCACATTGTTGAAATATGTTCTCTGTAGGAACATGATATAAAACAACTTTAATTTTTTTTAGCCTACCACCATAGTCACCAAGTAACCATTATCAAATCTCTAATTAATTTCTCCTGTCACAGGTTTCCAAACATATGCACCTAGATCTATCGAAGGGAAAAATAAACATAAATGAATATTAGAAATTGTTCCTAGATAGAACATATGACCTTGAACAAGAATATAGAAAAAAATATGCTGAATTTGTAGCAATGTCGGAGAGTTGTGGTGATCTTCATCGAATCTCAGAATCTCACCTCAGAACGTTCAATGGGATCAACCATGTTTTATATTTTCCTTTCTAGCTACTTTGGATAAACCAAAAGTTGGTATGTAATTCCATTTTCCATGAAAATAGTCGAGGAGGAAGTGGAGAAGGAAATGGACCTAAACATATGTACATTTTCTAAGTAGAAGAAGAAAAAATAACATTCAAATATAAAAGATTTTAAATATATTTTCAAAATAGCAGAGGAAGTTGAAAAATAATTTTAGTTCTAACTATTTGATTATTAAAAGATGAATACCATGAGGAGGATCAAGTTTTCCTTCTGCTCCAAAGTAATGAACTTGCTCAAAGTGGTACATAAGATCTATGCCAATGCTTGTGAAACACAAACAAGTAGTTTATAATTGAGCTATCAATTTTTTAAGTTTTTATTTTCTTCCATATTCTCTCTTTAATAACTTATAGATCATTCACTTGTCATGGATAACAAAAAGACGAGAATAATTCAAGAAAATAAAATTCCACTTTATAAATACTAGTTAGCATATGTCAAATATAGGAACAATATCCAACTATACAACTAAGATGAGTCCTTCAACACCTATAAATCATTCATTTCCTATTAATAGTAAAAGAAAGAGAAAAATTCGACAAAGTAAATGTCCACATTATATATACCCATTAACGTATGTCAAATATAAATACAAGAAGCAACAAAGACCATAAGATCAGTCCTTCAGCAACACACTGAAATAGATACAAGTAATATAGTGTCGAATGCATTATACACAAGTTATAATAAATTATTTGTGGAAGTAGTTATGCTCCTATAAAATGCTAGAATCTCTACTTTTCAATGTATTCTCTGACTAACATAGTGTATAACCCTAAAGGTATCTAGAAGTTGAGGTCCTAGAACAAAAAGTGCGATCAATCCAGAATTATTACAAAATAATGTTGAATATGAAAGAATTATCCAATATGTTTAAATAATGCTCACATGAAAACAAAGGCAATATCATTCACACCACCAATATGTGCATTAATCTCCAATGTTGTACTAATATTTTCACTACAACCATGTATCAAAAAAAGAAGTTGCAATAAAATGTAACCCATTATCAAGCTTTAATATGGACCTTTTATTGTTGCCTCTACTTGCCAGTCACAATATAGGAATATATGTGAACAATTTTCGTGGAAAATGACACTCCTACAAGCAATATATCCCATATCATTATTGCTAGAGAAACAATGGCTCCATCTATATACCATATGAAGAAAATGTCTTGAATATTAATAATTAAATTGTTATGAAACCCATTCAACACCCGGAAAGAGAATTTACATAACAACCAATGCTTGATTTGGGCTCTAGATACAATTTTTCACTAAGACAATTGTTTCCTTCAAAAGAGCCAAGGCTAACCAAATATAAAGGAAAATTTTCTGTCCAAATTTATACATTGCTATGAATCAGAAATAAATCATAAAACATGTTTGTTCACCCAACTCACTCAAAACTAAATACAAGATTCGTACCTCTCCCTCCATTATGCAATTTGAGGCATCCCAAATGACCTATGATCTAACTTTTCAGATGATCCCACTTCCAAATTTCTGATTTCCACGCCATCCACTCAAACTTAAAATATTCATTGAGTCGACTATGTTTAGAAATAATTTCAATTTTGGGTTAAGAAACTCATTTGAGGTGCTTAATAGAGTGAAAAATTTTCACAAATGAAATTTTAGATTACCTAGTAAAATATTTTTTTACTAAGGGTGAAACTCTAATCTTAGTACATTTTAACCTTGGTTGAGGCTTCCTATAATTGTCTTAGGAGCATCAATTTCTTAGTAAATGCTAGAAGAGTGAATTGGTCCTAGATATGTGACTTGCATATGGAAAAAAAAATGAATTGAATAAAAGGGTTTAGAATGTAAGGAATTAATATCATGAAACCTCCTCAAAAAACCATGAACATAACAACTATGTTACAGACCTCATCATGATGACCATCTTGGAAATGCTTCATGGCACATTCAGAAAAAATAAACTAAAACTTGATTCTGGTATTGCTTGGTTGGGAAGATGGCATAAGGGCTTTCTGTAAATAAACTACAATTATTTAGCATAGAACATTGTGGCCAAAAATATTTTATTATTTATCTTATGTTCAACCAGTGAGAGGAGAATTAGAAATATCGTAAATGAATATACTCGAACTACACGCTCTTTTTCAGGAAGAAAGTTGCGGAAGAGACTGCGTGCTAGGGTTTGTGCGAGCTCCATGATCTCCCCTAGGTGCCTCTCGTTGTAGCCCTTGGGGCCCTGCCCATCATCATGGATATGCTATAGCATCATGGTGCCCACTCTTTCAAGGATATGGTCTTTGGTCGGTCATCAAACCAAGCTTCATTCTTCACTAAATTTTCCTCCAGCTTTGCCTTCTACACGCCACCAGGAGGAAGCTTGGACAAAGAAGAAACTACTTATCCGCAACAAAACGAGCTACCAAAAAGGAATGAAGACACAGTAAAAAGATCAATGAAGTACAATCATGTAGACAAGGGAAAGGCTGTAGACTCACCCTTTTCTGGTGTTGTCAATCCTTCACTATCTCAGGCGCAACCGCAAGATCAGGGGAAAAATACCAAGAACAACTGTAATCCCAAAGCCAATAGAATCCCAAAACTGGAAATCCATGACCCCAGGGTAGCTGAAGATAAAGAATACATGCAGGAACATGTAGTTATATGGAAGTTCATGGGAATATGGCTAGTAGAAAGAGCCCTGAACTGGTGGATTCAAAGTAAATGGACACCCAAAGGGGAGATCAGACTTAGCTAGTCTCCAAAGGATTTTTCATAGTCATATTTGGCCTCCTAGAAGATAAAGAATTTTTTTTTGAAGAAGAACCCTATTTCTACAACTCATCCAGTTTATACATGAGATTCTGGAGTGAGATCTTCACACCAGAAAAAGAGGATTTCACTAGGGTTACAGTATAGATTCACCTCTACTCCTTACCTATTGATTATTTAGCTCCTCCATTCTTAAAATGTATAGGAGACCAGCTGGGGGAGTACATCAAAATGTCCCAAGGTACTAGAACGGGTAACTATATCTCCTATGCCAGAGTTTGTATTTAGACAGACATCTCTAGGGCTCTGTGAGAAGCAAACAAATTAATCCTCAGGGATGAATTCTAGCTGCAAAGTATAGGCTATGAAAAAAATCCCTTTTATTGCAGAAATCATCACGAGTATGCATATATTTTCCGAGACTGTCCCATGAATAAAACCCCTAAAGTGCAAGAGAAAGAAAATAAACAAAACGATAATGAAGGGTTCACCAAAGTAATCTCTAGGAACAAGAATAATAGGAAGAAAACTATCCCCAAGAAGAACCTATACAAAGAAACAAGGCAGAATCAATTCAAGGTATTGCACAGTAACCAAGAATAAAGGGACCCTAACAAAATGATAGCAGAGGAAGTAGGAGAGGAAGAAATGCATTGAGAAGACAATGACCAAGATGAAAGGGACATAAGCAATACAAACAGGTGTAAGGAGCAGTCGCTAGAGGATACATAAGTGGAACTAGCAGAAATGGAGGAAACACTAGAGGAGGATGTAATAGAAGAAGCTCTACAGTTATAGACCTTGCAAAAATTGCAAAGGAATGGAAACAAAAAAGGAATAAATGCCATATTAGAACAACAGTTACAAAAAATCAGGGCTTATCTCCTCCAGGAAAAATTGAAACTCAAAGCCCACAATCCAACACAAGAAAGTACAACTTCAAAAGGAATTTTAGCCAACATCCTAGTAGAAGGACTCCACCCCAAAATCTCAAGCAAAAAGCGAGGACAAAAGGCCACCAGTTAGCTCCTTAAGAACTAGGATCCAAACTAATCAATGAAGGAAAGGTAAAGGCTCTTTCTCTATATCCATCTCCATGTCAATGAATTGCATATCTTGGAATATTAGGGGACTCAATAGTCCCGGAAAGAAACGCATCTTAAAAATCATAGTCTTGTCTGATCATCCTGACATCCTGCTCATTCAGGAAACGAAACTAGACTAGTGTCACCCTCTCCTCCTTCTCATCTTGTGCTTCGGGCCTTATAGCTCCTTTGCTAATACGGCTACAGGCACAGTGGGAGGCATACTGACTTTATGGAAAAAATTCCAAATTTGACCTTCTATCTTCTCTGGCCACTCACCATTCTGAAACTGTGATCCTGAGAATCATAACCACCAATGAGACCATTAGTATAGCCAATTTTTATGCCCCACACAAGGTGATAGACCATATCAAAATTCTCCAAATCTTATCCAATCTCCTCGACCATCTGCACCACCCCATCAAAATCATTGCTAGTGATTTGAATATGATAACTAACTTATCTAAAAGGAAAGGAGGAATCCAGAAGTTAGATAAGGACTCTGAGGCTTTCCTTGCTTCCATTGAAAGCCTCAACCTCATTCACATTCCCATAAGAAATGGTTTATTCACTTGGAATAACAAAAGAGGAGGAGACTATCAAATAGCCTCCCATTTATAGTGTTTCCTTCTTTTTGAGGCTTGCTATCTCACCTCCTCGGAAACGAAGGCGAGAATCCTTCTGTAAGCAGGCTCTGATCATTGGCATATCTCTCTTAATTCAAATTTCCACGTGTCTAAAGAATAAGCCTTTCATATTTGAGGCCTTTCAGTTGAACCACCTGAATTTCATGGGAAAAATGAAACAGTGGTGGACCTACTCTCCCTCCAGAACTAGAAGCAAAATGTATACTTTACAACAAAAATTAGAGCATATCAAAGGGGAAATCAAAAAATGGAATAGATATACTTTTGGAAATATCGTTACGAGCAAAAAAGACTTGGCACAGCAATAATAACTTCTTCAATAAAATATAATTGAAGAAGGACTATCGTAGACTAGTAAGCAAGAGGAAAAACCACTAGAACAAAGATGGGATGAAAGGGCCATTCAAGAAGAAAAGTAGTGGCAAAAGAAATCCAAAATAAATTGGATGAAATGTGGAGAAAGGAACACCATTTTTTCCATAACATAATCATACAACAGAGGAGGAACAACAGGATTCTGGCTCTAAAGAACCAAGAGGGTCATATCATTCACTCTCAAGAGGAGTTGGAAACAAACCTCACCAACTATTTCAGCTCTCTTCTCAAAGAGCCATGGAATGATCAAGATCAGAATATCAAAAATACCAATAAGAATATTCCAAAAATCCTCACAAAGGACCATAATAAAATGCTCCTAAGGAAAGTATCCCTCGTGGAAGTGGAAGATGTTGTCATGGTAATGCCAAATGGAAAAGATCTACGGCTAGATGGGTTCACCATTGATTTCTACAAAGTGTGCTGGCCTATCATAAAGCTATATGTTCATAACCTAATGGAGGAATCTCAAATTTATAATTATGTCCTTCAAGCCCTTAACTCCACCTTTCTAACTCTGATACCCAAAGGAATCTTTGCGGATTCCCTAGAAAAATTTAGGCCCATAGTCCTCTGTAGTGTCATATACAAAATAATCTCCAAAACTCTAGCCAATCAAATTAAAGTCATCCTCCCTCTCATCATCTCACACCAATAGTCTCGATATGTCAAAGGAAAACAAATCATGGATAGAATCATCCTCTCTCATGAGCTTATTCATTCTCTCAGATTCCAAAAAAACCCGGTATGATGATTCAGCTAGATATGTCCAAAGCCTTTGAAAAAGTAAGCTAGAACTATATGAGACAAATCTTGGATGCATTCAGTTTCCACAAGGAAGGCATCAAGTGGATCATGGCTATGGTGTTAGGAGCTTTCTTCTCTATGCTTTTGAATGGCTCATCTTTGCAACCCTTCCATCCTTCAAGGGGTATTAGGAAAGGGGATCTAATCTCTCCCTTCCTCTTTGTTATAATAGCGGAAGGGTTAATTTGCTCTATCATTGATTCCCTGCATGAAAATAAGATCTCTGACCTCCAGCCCCATGCCTCTGCCCCCCCCCCTTACAACTCACCAGCAATTTGTGGATGATACGCTTCTCATGGGCCTCCCATCCATCAAAGAGGCTACCTCTTTCATGTCCATCTCAATGGACTTCTCTGTCGCTTCAGACACCTCCATCAATCCTCTTAAATCAAAGTTGTTTTTCTTTAACACTTTGTTTCTCATCTTTAGGAACATCACCAAAATCCTGGCCATCTGTATTAGCTCTTTACACTCCAACTACCTTGGCATTCCCGTTACTGATAGGCCTCTCTCCAGTCCACTTGGGAGAACCTTATAAACGAATTAGAGAAACGATTGGCCAATTGTACCTTCATATCTCTAAATTTGTTTGGTCATCTTATCGTGGGTAAATATGTCCTTTAGGCCATCCCACTTTACATGTACTCGACTCTTGAAACCCCAAAATTGATTTCAAACCAAATTAGGAACCTTCAGATGAATTTTCTATGGAGAGGTGTCGAGTTCAAATAGAAATGGGCTCTTGTAGCATGGGATAAAATCTACAAGCCAAAAAAAGATGGTGGCCTCATTCTTAGATAAATAGACCTCCTAGGAAAGGCCTTAGGAGCCAAAAACTTATGAATATGGATGGCCAACCCCAACTCGCATTAGGATACCCTCTAGAGTACAAAGTACACTCCCTCCTTAATGCAAGAGAAAGTAATCAGGCTCAATGGAAACATCAAAGGTTCCATCATCTGGAATCAAGCCTGGGAGAATAGCGACATCATCCAAAGACATAGTTTCTGGGAAATAGGCAGCAGGAACAAGGCTCTTTTTTGAGAGGATGCCTGGAAACAAAGGCAGGAACTTGATCGAGATCACTATCAACATATCAATGCTAAAATTCAAAATAGAGGCAAG
Source organism: Pinus taeda (assembly GCA_000404065.3). NCBI lineage: Eukaryota > Viridiplantae > Streptophyta > Pinopsida > Pinales > Pinaceae > Pinus > Pinus taeda. The sequence goes on along the minus strand of APFE031638774.1, from coordinate 63,678 downwards.
ATCAAAGCTAACTAGTACTGGGGAAAAAGTGCAGAAAATGATAGGTGGAGAAATTGGATCAATCGAGAGGAATTGACTCCCCATATGAACCCACAAACATGGTCGGACCTCTCCACAAAGTTACAAAAAAGAAAAATCCTCCAATTTGTTGAGGATAAGCTCAGATGGGGGAAAAACTCTGCAGGACACTTCATCTTAAGCGAAGCTTACAGATACATAGCAAAGCAAAACCAAATCCAACTGGATCTGAAATGGAATGTAATATGGGATAGGAAGCACTAGCCAAAAATATCCATATTCTTTTGGTTAGTCATGCAAAAAATGATTTTATCATGGGACAATCTTATAATAAAAGGCTTTATAGGCCCCTTTATATGTCCCATCTACCAGCAAGATGAAGAAACCCCCAATCATTTGTTAAATGTCTATCCTTTTGCATCTAATGTTTGGAATTGGATTTCTTTGGTATTTAAAAGCTCTGATCGACACCTCTTCCATTCAAAATACCATCATGAACTAGAGAATGATCTTTTCCCCCATCCTCTAGCTAACTGAGCATGGAATTTACTCCCTAGTTTGATCTTCTGGGCTGTGTGGAAGGAACGCAATGCGAGAATCTTTCGCAGCCTCTCCATCCAAGAGGAATTCATTATCACGAAGATCAAAAGTGTGCTCTACAAAATAGTAACCTCTCTACCCACTCACACTGTCAAATCCCCTCCCACTCTCCGCGAAGTATGAATTCTCTCAATGCTGAATCTCCTTCATATCAACGTTCACGAAGTCACTCCCCTCCCTAGGCATGATGATAAAAATAACACATGGCAACCACTGGAGCAGGGTACTTTCAAGCTCAACTATGATGGTGCAGCTAAAGGAAATCTAGGCCCAATAGGTTTTGGAAGGGTCGTCAGGAACTCTAAAGGTAAGACAATCTGGATTTATGAGGCCAATATAGGTTCAGCTACCAACAACACCGTGGAACTTCATGCCTTGGAAAATGGAATTGCCAGAGCGCACTACCTCAACCTCATTCCTATGATAGTTGAAGGAGATTCCACGCTAGATACCCAAATTGGAAAGAAACTTCAGCAAGGTATCGAGGTGGACAAGACCTCAGAAAATTGGTGCTTAAACAAAATAATACAACGAATGAAGCAGGTAACTGACAGCATGGCAAGACTTCAGTTTTAAGCGATCAGAAGGAAAGGAAATAAATTTGCAGACATAACAACGAATGAGGGTACGGTTGGTACCCGTTACTTGAAGTCCCAAGAGTGGTAGGATTTGGAGGATGGGGAACACTAACAACGATTCACATTTATCAATAAAGAATAAAACAACTTTAATGAACAATAATTTTTCAAGTAATTTTCATCATCGTAAGATGGATTCTCTGCTCAATAAGAAGGATAGGTGGAGGCATCTCAGTACGGTCCCTTCGTTGGCTTGCCATTCTCCAGAGCCTGCGATGCCACCTCCCCTCTCCCTTGTGTTACTGGCACCTCTAAGTCTCATCGTACCATCTCTTCCATTACTCCCCCACCCCTCCTCATATCCTTGAATGCTTTCCCTTCACGCCCCCTCTCCCTCATCCTGATCCCTCTCCTCCTCTTGACATCTATAGATTCACCCCTCCCCCTTCTCCCTTTCATTCTTCTTGCTGCCATTCTCCTCCTCTTTTCACCCCTCATTCCATGGTTCCCCTTGCATTCTTACCCTATTGTTTTTCTCACGGATCCGAGGATTTTCTCCACCTCTAGTCCCAGTTGGGGAGGTACGTGTGGTCGAGCATCCTCTTGATGGCAGTTCTTGGGACCTTCCCCTACCACCTGCACAAAGACATTTCTAGGCACGTTTTGTTGTGCTACTTGACGATAGTTAACCCGAGGCCCATGCCAATACTCTCTGCAAAGAGGTAACCACGGAGGAGGTGGATGCAATATTTTCTTGGATTACTAACCCTGCTCTCAGCTGGACATGAGAAAACCTCTACGTGCATATAATATAAACATGGTGGAAAATGAGGACCATCATGGGGCTTGCTATGGAGGAACAAGAGGAGCGTTTCAACTGGAAACCAATATTGACTGGCTCATGAAAAGGTTTGTAGTGTATGTTGCATCCATCATTAAAGATTTATCACTCGGGATGCTTCGAATTACACTGTCATTAAGAAGTAGTCTACTGTGAAGGTTCATTCTACTGCTGAAGGAACCTTGACCATAAAGAAAGATGACCCTGGGGCCTCCATGAGTCATTGGATCATCACCGTGCAGCAGGAGGGAATTTCACGGGAGAATCCCATTCGGTTGGATGGGGATTAGGTCACCACCAACTAGGAGTGATACAGTTAGTTTCCTTCCAGTTTGTCTTCCCTAGTGTATGTTCTTCTACCTCCATGAAACTCTCTATGTCGTGGAGGCCCATAATCTCTGCATGGTCGACTGCCAGAAGGCATTCTTCTCCCTTCTCATAAACTAATTTCCTGATTTTCAATGTTTGTAATGAGAGCACCTCTCAGCTCCTTTTTCTTACTCCGTTCCCTCTTTTGTCTGGTTTGTACTATAAATACACCCTGTGCTATGGCCAGTACTAGCTTTTTCGCAGGGTCATGTGTCGGGTTCTGTCCCTCACAACACTTTTTTGTAGTTTATCAGTTTATCAAGTAATATACTATCTTATTTACAAAAAAAAAGAAAAAACAATAGGAGAACAAGATACTACCAGATTTCAATTATTACAGAGAATAAATTTTTTCTTAGTAAACCATTGACCTTCTACTTAATATCCAAGCATGTTGACAAAATATTTAGAAGGAAATATATAAATAATTATATAATTTTTATGTATGAATGGCTTATCAAATATTTGACCGACATTTCAAGGTGGTACAAGGGCAGAGGCACTAGTAGTTAGTGCATCATGTGGTACATGAGGATCAAGCTTCACACTCCATCTGGTAGGAGTAGTAGCAGTGGGGTTAAATCTAGGTTGAAACGGCTGCAACTAATCAAATGATGAATTTATCCAAAAAATCATTGGTATAGATTGAGATGAATAAATGTTTTATTCATATTCAACAGGTGAACAAATAAAAAAATAGATATTTAAGATAAAAACAAAAGTTCACTAACAATTTGTGTAGGAATGGGAGGAAATTCCACTCCATTTTGAAGTATCCTCATAGGAGGATTATTTGTTGGAAGTTTAGTTTTAAGTCCAATTGGTGGCTCACATATATGATCAATATATAATGTTCTGATATCAGGATGATGTAGAGGATTTTTGCAAACATGATGTCTCCAATGGAGACTTAATAATAGTAGAAAACAATGCAAGAATATGAAATCATTATTAGAATTTACAAAACATCCAAAGTAATGAATTCCTCCCTAGTGGCAAGTGGAAAGAAATTAATAACAAATCCAATAATAGTTTGATTGCAATAACTGTTGACAACATATATGAAAAATCGTTATGAAAAATACATCCATCAAGTATATAGGATTTTTCTGAAAAATGTAACAATGGTTAGAAATGTGTTGTCACTAATGGAAAAGGTTATTATGATGAAGGAAAAAGCATGAAATAAGAATGAAGAAACACTCAAAGAATGGTAGAGGTGATGTTCATGATGGGTTTTATTGATGTAAGCTGTTCTGCAATTTCTAATGTGTCTAGTAATGGTGAAACGTATGGTTGAACGTAGTGCACATTGAACACTATATGCAAACAAAGGAATGGGGGAATGTTGATTTAAAGATAATTATCTCCCACAACTTTGGTGATGGTTTAAGGCATATATTAGAGTGGTATTATATTTTGATGTGCTCAAGTAAGGCATTCTTTCTACAAATGAAACAAAAGTTTATTTCCCACCTGAAACTTGTACGATAGTTGATGTTAATGATGTCATTGCTTGTACTTGGCATTGGAATTCTCAAATATGTCATGAAAATTCTAGTAGATATGTTGGATGAATTCAATGAACCTTGTTTCTTTATCATCCTCATATTGTACATGTTTGGATTTTTCCTATGTAGTCACATGAGGCATGGCAACATCAATTAGACACAATGGTTGAAATTTCTAGCCCACTTCGAATGGACTATGACCAATTGAGCTATGAAGAGCTCTGTTATAGATATGCTACCTATAAGGAAGTCTCTCATCCTAGGTTTGTGGATTCTTGGAGTTGTACATGTGCAGTATGTGCACTATCATCCTGTTGAATACTTCTCCCTGTTCATCAGTCTAGTGATGGAATTCAATAGACTTGGTGAGCTTCGTGTCCAATAGTGTGAAGAGGCTCGATCAAAATCTACTTAGGAAAATTCTATCCCCATATAGTATAATGGTCTTTGGGATCCCAAAATGTACCAATACTCTTTGAAAAAAGAGTTTAGCAATGTCCTCTGTTGTGATACTCTTCTTGCAGGCTGCCAATATTTCCATTTTAGAAGATATGTCCACAACAACAAATACACAGTCATTACCATGCTTGGTAGAAGGGAGGATAGATATATAATCCATGGAGATAGATTCCCAGGGTTGGTTGGGAGTAGTCAGAATAGTCTAAAAGCCTTTCTTCTTAATGGTTGGATTTGTTGGGTTTTGTTATATTCTTTCCACAACTAGAAAACCTAGTCAACCAGGAGTTTAGAGGGGGCACGGAGCCCCCCATTCGTTACATCGATTGCGCAATGAGGGTTTCATAGGGGGTTTGAGGGAGGCCGTTAGCCCCACTCTACGGGGTCTGGGGCAGTGCCCCAGGGGAATTTTTCTTTTTGGACCGTATATTAGGTGGGCAAACCTATCTATGGTTTTGTGCATGGTTTTCGCACATGATTTTCGGTGAGATGGTTTTCTGTCCATGGTATTCGATGCTTCGGCATGTATATATAGTTATTGTAACATTGAAAGGAATATAATGAAAAATCAATCTAGTAGTCCCGATTTTGGGATCCAGGGAAAAATATTTGTGTTTATTTGTTTTATGTGTTATGCTCTCACCTTTTTTTTATTTTTCATTTTTTTACAATTCGTATGTAAGTAATTTCTGTACGGGTTTAAAACCTACAAGCTTGGGGATGGCGTAGGTAGTTCAAGATCTGATATATTTTCCAAAACCCAGTTATATTTTTGGAAAATAAAAGTACTTCTGGAGTACGACCACAATTTTCTCCATACCAAAGTGTCCTGCAAGCAGATTATAGTGCGCCTCCCAAATGAACTTGGCATACTCACTTCAACGAAAACAAAAGTGGCCTAGGTAGCATAATAATGCATCCTGAGGTGGAAATTGAGAACTTTCTTTCCATGCACTAGCATTTGGTATGTGGTGGCTAATTCCTAATCAATTTTGTACAGTTACAGCCATCCAAAGGTCTCATGGCCACAAGAGTTGAACACAGTATTTTGTGCTACAACTTGGGGCCTACAGAGGCAATTTGCGACATCGTTGGTGCTACCATTTTTGTATTTAATGTTCAAGTGGAATGGTTGAATATATTTAGACTAATTATAATGTCAATCATCCTACAACTTCCCTTGTCTATATATAAACTTAAGAGGTCGCAGATTGGTGTGGATGACGATCTCCTTCCCGAAAATGTAATGTTTTCATTGTTGTAAATCCTACACATTATAACATATATAATTATCATAGGTTAGTTACTTGTAAATTGTATTGATATGTGTCTCAGTATGATAGGCCATTGGATGCCTATGTTGGGTTAGGACTACACCAATAGCATCACATGCGTCTGTCTCAATTTCAAATGGTTGTTGCAACTCTAGAAATGTGAGTACAATTGTAGAGCAGAGGTGATGCTTTATTTTAATGAACACCTTCCATTGGGACTTAGGCCAAGAAAGCTTTGCTTTCACTCTACCCTTAGTAATATGACTCAAAGGCCAAGTGAGATGAGAGAATCCTAACATGAACCTCCAATAAAAATTTGCAAGGCCCAAAAAGTTGCAAAGCTCTGTTAGATTGGTCAGGACTGACTAATTCTTAATGACTTGGACCTTAGCCGGATCCACATTCATGCCTTGCTCATCTATGATGTAACCTAGATAGTGGACCTCGCTAATGCCAATTTAGGTGCATTTCTCCAAGTTGGCACATAGTTTTTTCTACCATAGGGTTTAAAGGATTTATTGAATGTGTTTCAAGTGCTCCTCCAAACTCTTGTTGAAGGTGAGGATGTCATCTAGATGAACAACCACGAACGAGTTTGTGAAGGGTTTCAAGATGTCATCCATCAACCTCATAACAGTAGCAGGGACATTTGTCAACCTGAAGAGCATGGATATCCATTCAAAAAGGCCTTCCTTGGATTTGAAGGTGGTCTTCCATACATCTATGGGCTCTATTGGAACCTGGGGATAGCCAAACTTCATCTCGATCTTATTTAAATACTTGACCCCCTTAAGCTAGTCTAGAAGGTCATCAAACCATGGTATTGGATACCTATTCCTAACAGTGATTTCATTTAGTGCCCAATAATCAATGCAGAGCCTCCAGGTCCTATCCTTCTTTTGTACCAATACAATCATCCTCTCACAGGGTGAGGAACTTAGTCAAATGTGCCCTTTTTGCATCAACTCTTTGATCTATCACTTGATATTTTCTTTTTCTAGAATGGAGGAGTGGTATATTAACCCATTAGGCAAAGGTGCTCTAGGAGTAAAATCAATCGAATGCTTGACCTTACAGTGCAAGGGTACCCCTTTGGGTGAGGAGAAGATGTCCATGTATTCTTTCATGACTTTATGCACTTGATTCTACTACATGGAGGAACCCTTCTCAACGGCCATGGATGTGTCCACCATCTTCCCCTTAATTTGAGAGTGAATAAAAAGGAAACCGAATTTCTCAGTCTGTGAGATGATCTTACTGCATTTCTTAGAAGAGATCAAAGAGATGGTGATAGGAGGGGCTACCTCTAATATTCTGTATAACTTATTGACCAAAGTAATAATAACAATGTGAGGCTTAGACTCATAAATAACATGGAGGTTCCATAATTATGGTTGGCCTAATAATACATCACAAACTTGAAGAGGAGTAGCATCGCACATTACCTCATCTATGAAGGAATTGATGTTGTAGGGAAGGTGACACTACTAGCTGACGTGAAAATCTCGCCCTTGGTGAAGCCACCTGCTGGTGTACGATTATGGATTTGGTATGGTTGGTAGGCACAACAAATTCATGAACTCTACTAAAATGAGGTTCTTTTGGCTTCCACTGTCGACAATGAATTGCGACAGAGAACCCTTCACTCACGTCTTTGAGTGGAAGAGATGCTCCCCCTCATCTAGATCTTCGAGCTCAATCTTCTGGACTTTGGTGCTGGCAATGGTAGCGTTGGGCTCCACATCAATAATATAGTTCCCTTTGTTATTCTATTTTTTAGGTTCTGATTGAGAGTCAAAACATGCATATGACTCTCAATCCTTCAGCTCGACAACTAGTGATTGCTTGGCTCAACACTTGCTTGTTTTGTGAGTGAGGATCTTATCGAATTCACACAACTTTCTTGTTTCCTTCTCTATCATCATGGTGTTGTTCTTTCTTGTGGCTTCAATGGATTGTCCTAGGTCACCCCACCTTACCTTTTTCCTTTATTCTACAGTTTGGGGGCACCTTTCCCTTGCTTCGGATTCACATATCCAAAGTCTCGCTTCTTTTGTTCAAATGTATCCTTGATGTTAACAATGTATCAATAGGTGGTGTTAAGTGAGGAGATGTCTAGGAACTCCATCACGTCCTTGATGTATTTGTGTACACAACGTCGGTATTTGCGTAATAGATGCCACTGAGAATCATTAATGCCCAACTTTGTGTTAAGAGTATGAAAAATATTTTTGAACTCCAGCATGTCTTGGTCTCCTACCTACCGCATTATGGTCCACTTTATGTACTTATCTTCATAACCAAAAAATATCCTTCCAATAGATTTAACCATTTACCTAAGGTATCTTCATCTATCTGGTCTTCAAATATGTGAATGTCAAAGTTGACTTGTACCTTAAACGGAGTGGCACCTCCAAAGTGGATGTCGAATGAAAATGCATTGCCTATGGGCACTTAGGCAAAGTTATCCATCATTGCATTCCTCTGTCACTTTAGGGTTTCTTCAAGCAATATTTTCAAAGGATCTCATGCTCCCTTGTATTTCTTTTCTTCTGCCATGGGAGGCCGTCCGGGTAAGTGAGACTGATCTTGCAAAGGTTTATCCAATTCGAGTGCTAACTCCTTATACCTCAACCTTGTTGGGGACATGCATAGAAAGACATAGAAAGAGAAAACCACTATAATACCATTGATCTAGATTTATGATGGAATGAAATGAAATACAAAGATAAACAAAAATAAAAAGATATAGCGAAAACATAACTTTAATTCATTAATAACAAATATGGAAAATTGTTTATATGCATAATGGACATAAACTAGCTCAGGGAATCATAGCTTAACTTTGAGAAATGTTTTGATGGCTACATGCCTTTTGAGTTATGTTACAATGAGGCTCCAAGGCCTATTTATTACTGAAAAACGATGGAAAACCCTAAACATCCAAAAACCTAAGCCTAGGAGATAAAGCACTGAAAGTTTGTGGGTCTTGTTGGGGTAATTTGGTACATCAACTTCCGAGGGTTGTAACTTTTGCATATGATCTTTGTTTGATGCGTATGATACCTCGTTACAAAGATCTATCCAAGGACTACAACTTTTGACCACAAAATTTTTACCAGTTTTTAAGAAAAATGTCGTTTAGGGCCCCAAAATGGATCTAGAAGTTTAGGACCTGAAAACTACTAAAAATAGTAAATTTGTGCTACAATTAAGGAAAATAAATGAAATAATGGTGGGGGTCTAGGTGCCATAGGTGGGAGGCCGTCAATATCCACTTGGATCAATGTCATGGGGCAAGGAGCACAACATCAGTCTCCTTATTGGTAGTTGAGTTTCAAATGAGTTGCATATGATCATTGAGAAATTGTACTTAGTGCACACAACCAAAGTGTGGACATGAGGCAATGAGCAAAGGAACATACCCAACAAGACTTACACAGGGATACATAGGAAGTTGGAATGGAGTGTTGTGACCCTCCAATAGTTGTGAACTTTTCTAGTAAAGTGATGGGTGTATTATTTTCATCTTAGCACAAAACATCTTGAGAAGTTGGGTTGCACACGAAAGGAAGTTAGGTTGGTCCTTAGGTACCTTATTACACAAAAAATGTTGAATATGATGTATGGTTGCAACCTTAGGAATGGAAATTGGGTGTACCACATCAATTCAGTAAATTGTGATTCAATGCCTTGAGGAGAAGGTGTGCAACAGTTGGATGGATAATTGTTGTGTTGTAGAGGAAGAAAAACTACATAGAGTGATGCAAATGGATAGTTAGGTAACTTGACAATATTTTGATACATTGAGTTGAGAGTAAACTTAGTATACTTGGTAAAGGATAAGAACTTGCCTTATGTGAGCTTAGAGGTTGAGTAGAGAGATAGAGTTGTGCATAAAATGCCTAAGAATGGCATGGGGAAGCACATATGAAGACTTGTACACAATAGATGGATTAGCTACCCTGTCGGCCCAAGAATTGTGGTACATGATGTGCAAAGGCATGATGGAACAATCATAGTAGAGGTGTGCATAAGAAAATTCAACATGGTTTAGTGTTTGGACAGATTGTGTACAAGATAGTGGTAGTATCAAGGAAATGATGCCACAATAGAGTTGGTTGAGACTAACTTTTGGTGGACATTGTCCACGTGTTGGGTGTAATGCAATTGAGTTGTTCTAAGGAAACTGGGGTTTCCAATGGAGAGATAAATTTTCTAAATATAGACTTTGGGGTTTCTAATGGAGAGATAAATTTTCTAAATATAGACTTCGAGGTTTCCAATGGAGAGATTCATAAATTTTAGAAGTGTGGAATTTGAGGTTTCAAAAATGCTTGAGTTGTGGATGGAGGCATAGGTTTACGGTCATAGTAGTGACCAAGTAGCCGAACTTGTGAGATGATTTAACAGGTAGGTTTGGTGAGTTGAACGGTCATATGAGAGAGTGATGCTAGTTCATATTACGTAGAGAAGTTGGACAAATTGAGCATGATTGACTTTGCGAGGAGTTTTTTTCTTTCTAGAAGTGAAATTTTTTCCTATAAATCTTTGTATCTCCTTATGTTGAGAGATATCTCTATTTTGGAATAGGATTTTAAGACTTTTAATTTAATTATTAATAATTATTAAGTGAATGGTAGCTATTTAACCTCCATTGAATATTCGTAACCGCATATATAAATCAAAGGCTGAAATTTATTTCCTAACTAGTTATCATCTTTTACCCTTCTAATAAAATTCATTAATTAAAAAAATATAATATAAACAAGTGCCATATGAAATGAGTTGTGGTTTTTGGGCATATAATATTGATAAGTTATGGTATTGTTACAAAACCTATTTATAAATCAAGAATCTCCATAACAAAGTAAGGTTGAATCCATATGATTGAAAATTATACTAAAAACATTTTTAAATATATATATATATATTTAACTAATATATTAATTTTTTACCTTTAACAATAATAATAATTATTTTAAATAAAATTATAATTTAATTAATTTTTATTACCATTTAATTCATTTAAATACAATTTTATATTAAGTCTGGTCTATGTGCAACCCAACCATGCTTATGTTGCATGTTGATGTTGATGTTGAATGATTGTGTAATTGACTAAATGTTAGAAATATAACATTGAATAGTTATACTAAGTAAAATCTGGGTAAATGTTGAGGTCCAACGGTCTATTAGGCACGGCTGGGCATATGTCCATATGTCTGCATGACGTCAGAATTGAACAAGGGTGCTCAAGGCTGAGTACGGATAAACCTGGAGTGAGGTTCGGACAGGGTAAGTTTTGCGTGGGTGGAACCACCAAAATGAAACGTTAAGCTATCGAGGGACTGTAATGCACCGAGTCGGCTAACAACCGGAGCGCACATGGACGGCGTAACTGGTTATTTCATGACGGCATTATACTTTAATTGTTCACTTATTTTTTTAAAGAAAAAATTCACTATATTTAATAGAAATTTGACTTACATCACGTGTTGTCTTAAGCCAGCATATTATATTTGGATTCCAATGATCGCGAAAGGCTTTAACCATTGCTTCGCGGCTATGATATTCAACCTTTGACCTTAAAATTCATACCCTAGATTTCAGGTCAGATATTTAATCGCCATCTCTATCTAAAGGATTCCCCTACATATTTTTCCTTCCAACGACCATATGTTTTCTTCGTTGCAGTGTAAGATTTACAGAACGTCCACCTATTACTATCGTGACATAGACTCATGCATATCGATTGGCTTCTCATTTCTTCCTTCTTCTCAATTTCGAACCGATACACTGATTGAAAAATGTAAGAGTCGTAAATACCGTTCATTGGTTTGATCATCTGTATTAATCATACGGATTGATCGCTTTGATGTTATGACATTTTCTTCATCTCTCTGGTGGGTCTGTCAAATTTGATGAATAAAAGAGAAATCTCTATCTATAAAATATTCCAAAAATCTACCAATAATGCTCATCTCAACCGTGACAAACTCTATGACATATCAACGTTGATAAACTCGATGAAATCTTTACTGACAAGACTATTGTTAATGACTTTCTTTCCTACTGCAACCTTTTTTGATACCCTGTTGTCGAGAACTTTTTTTAACGAGTTTTCCAATGGCCTCTTGTCAATAGCTCCCTTGTGGACCACCTCTCCGCTAATGACACCTTTCTTGACAACTTGATTGTCGACCACATCTTTATCATCGATGCCCTTTCAGTAGCTCCCTTGTTGACCACATCTCCGTGGAGGATGCAATTGTCAATTCCATATCGAGGATGTAATTGACAACTCCATCATCGGGCATCTCTATGTCAGCGACTTCTTTATCAACAACTCTCTGATTGAAAGGTCCCTTATTGGTGCTTCCCTTGTCAAAGAACCCCTCATTAATGAAACTCGTGTTGACAACAACACTACATTAGTTACCGAATCAGTGTTTGATTGGAGCTTTTGCTGGTCTCATTGATTATGTTTGTCATATCCGCCATAATCCCGCAAATTAATTCCCACCATGACAATGCACCTAAGTGATGCACCTAAGTGGCTCTTAGACTAAAACTAATAGTTTAATGGTCTCTTCTAATTGATTTGTAATAGTTTTTCTTTATAATTAATAAAAAGGGGCGGAGAATGTAAACATGTGTAATATGCGATGTCCTACCAACCTAAAAAAAACAAAAAAAAAACAAAGGAATAGAAGTATACCCCTTGTATGAGGGCTTCGGTTTAGGGCAAGAGAGTAGCACACATGTCTCCAGTTACACAAATTTCAAATTCCATATCATAATCTCTAGTGACCTTGATTTTCTTCTCTTTTGATGGAGAAAAATGTAAAGTCATGTTACAAAGCGATAAAAATTTGTTTAGGTTTTTTTGCATAATTTTACTTGATGTTTTTATTTTTCATGATCCTGCCAACCCCACACTATTTAAATCATCCACCATATTGATGGTAACAAATCCATTTGGTGCTACGACACTATTTATGTCATTCATCACATTTCCTCCACTAAATTAATGGTATCATATCCATTTGATGCTCAGATATGTGCCTTAACCATCTATCCTCTTATCATAGTAGACATAATAGCTTCCCTTGCGACATTGTGGTATCAACTATATGTTATAATTGATTACAAGCTTATAAAACTCTCCCTCTCTCATTTTATTGTATTTTCTTAGGCCATTTGCGTATTGTGAGTCATACATTTCTTCACACAGTTGGCTCATTACAATAGCAAGTTTTCTCTTTCTCTTTTTCTTCTTGAATCATAGAAATCAGTGTTGTTTATCAAAATCTAGAAGTAAATTATGGCTACATGAACCTAAAACAACATTGTCTCTTGAATGGAGTAGTTTATTTGTGACACCTCAAATGACACCAAAAATATAGAGAGGACAAATGTAACAACCTCGAGGTGATTTTCCATGTAAAAAAAACAAAACCAAGGTCATGGACACATATTCCAAGCTAAATGGTGGGCAAACATTATAGTGCACTTCACTTGCAGTAAATTAATGAATATGGAAATTGTAGGCAAGAGGTAATAAAAGACATTTAATTATGAAAATAAAAGGAAATTCGAGAAAAGGAAGATGAAGAGAGACAAATTTCTATGCAAGAGAAATTAGAGGAAAAATAAAGGTAAATGAGGAAAAAAGAGACCTCAATGATAAAAAAACATGAAAAAAACAATTCAAAACTTTCGACAGTTCATTTTTGGTACTCTCCTTTCATACTTTGATTCTCCCATACACTCTTGCACACCTAGCCCATTCTTAGATAATTATTGGAGCACCCTAGCATTCACTTGGATTGGAGAAAGAAAAAAAAGGAAAGAAAGGAAGCACAATGAGACAGTTGGATCAACAACTACAAGAGGCTTGCTTTGTAGGTAACAGGTTGCACATGTGATGCCCTTGTTGTTTTTTGGATGCATGGTATATGCATGTGGTCCCTTGGTTATGTTTCGTCATTAGCATGGAGATATTTTTCGATTGACAATGATTCCAATCTTACCTTGCCATTTCCTGGATAGCCATGATGTGGTGGATTTCCCATTGGTTTTTCAAATTGGTTCTCAAGTTTCCTATGGCTATATGATGGAACAAATTCTCTGGAGTCCTGAAATAACTTGGGTTCCCTAGGGGTTGTGCATTGAGTTACTAGTCCCTAGAGGCCGTGGGTTGAGTTACTAATTATTGGAGCCATAGACAACTTGGGTAGAGACCAATCTGGTTGATGTTAGTGATTTTTGGATTGTATAGGTGAAATCATTGTGGTTGAGGGTTGAGGTAGTTTGGCCTCTGGAAGCCCTAGTTGGTTTATTTTTATTTAACTCTTATGACCACACATTCATGTTTGGAATATTCCACAAGGATGATTGGTTGAAAGAGAGATTTGGTTCAGCCCAATCTATGGTTGGGTGGTATGTGGAAATCCATGACTTGGTTGGAATTTTCATATATTAATATGGGTTATTTCCTTATTGTGATCTATGAGCACTTGTACTGGTCATTATGGTGATCTTATGGCCAATTTTTTATAATTTCTATTCTGGTTATATGCTAGATATACGCCTCGTTTTGTGATGTGCACTAGCTATGACTCTTGTTCATGATTTGATAAGTTACTGAATGGTTGTTGAATGGATGGGTTAACAAGTGTTATCACAACTAGCTTGAAAATGTGTTTAGCATTTTTGGCAATTCTCAGATGAAAATCAAAAGTTTAAGACCAGATAAGAATTCATTACCTGTAACATATATGTTTACTATATGTTTGACGAAATCTATATCTTGCATTAGGCATGGCTAGGTCAATATCTTGCTCAACATTTTATTGTTTAGGATTTTTATAATTATTTTCATGACTCTAGAAAGTTATAAGCAGCTCTAGATAGCGATCTAGAGAATATACTGAAAAAGTGGCATAGATTGCGTGATTGCATGCTTTGAACTAAGGAATTTAGTTCATAACCGCATGAAGATAGGCCTATGGGTGTGATTATACCCTCCTAACCTCATGCATGAAGCGTTATGGGTGCAGTTGGGGAGTAAATCTGGAAATTATGGTGTATACTTGCAACTCTTGATGGATTTTTAAACAAAATCACAAGACACAAAGCTACTATACTGCTATGCAAAATTCAATTCACAATTTAGAACTTTAATCACAAATATGCAATTAGAAATAACACACATCTACATAGTATTTTTTCAGGGGAAAGAAATCTACTAAAAACCCTATCCCTGATTGCATTAATCCGATGAATAGAGATGTATTACAATTTATTTTCTCAACCAAGTAGAGCCTGCAAGTGAATAACCTATCTCTTTTCTCACGGAGAAGCTCTGACTCAGACATAGTCAATTTATGCCTATGCTTGAGCCCCTATTTCCCTGCGTAATTCCTTGAGAGATTAGAGCCCTATCATTTGGGAAATTCCTGAAATTCATTATGTAATTCCGAAGGTTGATCATCTGATTACATACAACACTTGTACACTTAAGACTATTCTACACCTGATGTTACACTACCTTGTAGTCTCCACCAAAACTAGTGAACTTGAACTTTCTACATGCACTAGCTAGTTTGGGCTAATTGATCAATTAACTAATTGATCACTGACACCATCCACTACTTCCTCGAATAGTTCGAACTAGTTTAACTGAAAACAACTTGAAATAACTCACCTTCATTGCTACAAATTAGCAATCACACATGCTTAACTCAACTCTAAATCCTCCCACTCGAATTTCCTAAGTAAAATGGGTGACACAAGACATGTCACAGAATTTATCTACATCCAAGTTGTCTACTCATGTGAATATTCAATTTTTCTCAATTTAATTAAGGAAATATCAAATTGAGAATTTCTTGATGCATTTTTCCACACTCCCTTTGAGCAAGAAATGGATTATCAACCATCTGTATCCTTCACATATGGAACTTTAACTTCCCTCTTGACAAGGCTTTGTCAAAATGTCAGCAATTTGTTCCTCTATCAGAATGTATTGTAGCAACATTATCCACCTCTACACAAAGTCTCACAAATGGTGATATTGGATATCTATATGCTTGGATGAATCGTGAAATACAAGATTCTAAAAAATCTCGATGAATTTATGATTATCACAGTATATCACAGTTGAATACATTATCTCACCAAACAGTCCTACATGTATCGCTCTCATCCAAATCACCTCACATGTTGCTTGACTTGCAACCATGAATTATGCTTCTCTTGAACTGAGCACCATAGATCTTTGCTTATCGTTTTATGAGAAAACCGATGTAGACCCAACATTGAAAATTTTGCTTGATGTACTCTTTGAGTCAGATGGACTCCCTACTCAATCTGCATCTCTTAAGCCACACAACTTTGCTCCCTCTATCCATGACTCCATCTGTACCATAATCCAAACTTGGTAGTGCCTTCGAGGTACGATAAAACATGCTTAGGTACCTTCCAAAATAATTTAGTTGGATTAACCATAACTTGGATCAGTTCGTTGATTTCATAGCACATGTCTCGTCGTGTGTTCACAATATACATTAATGAACCAAATAGTTGTCAATAAATAATAGCATCCACTTCTTCACCCGAAGTGGAATCCTCCTTCCTCTAGCTCGTCGCTAGTAGTGTCTCCATGGGTTTGTCAAATTTTCTCTATAAATCAACTAGCTCACAGATATCATGTAGAAATTTCACCTACAGATCCAACTAATATATGCAATGTACTAAAGCATAATACTAGATCTACATCTACCATAAACTTAGCAGAAGATTAATTGAACATGAGCAACATCAAGCATGAACAGATACAACTAAGAATGAGAAGTAATCAACCATAACATAAAAGATATAACCTGGGGAAACCACCAGCCTAAAACCCCATCTCTATCTTATTAAGTGGAAATCCTCAACAACATACAAAAAGAATCAGCTCAAAAGCTATCCTGCTCTCCTTCTACTCTGTTGATGTAGCTCATGGACTACCAAGGCCTGTATATATAGGCTAGACGAGTCCTCCAAGCTAATCTTTCCTCGCGCAGTTTTGATTCGGGTGCAATTTCATAAAATGTGTGAATTGGCCATATCATACCTGCTGTAACCTCAGGTCCAACTATGCAATCCATAAGAAATAATATTCCTTATACATGCAAGGAATATTCACAAGGAATATCCTAGCAACTGATCGTACATTGTCCCTCCATCTAATCTCAACTAGGTCTCTATTTGAACTGACATGCATGAGTTATCCATGAGTGAATCTTCAGTTATCCGAAAATACCAGTTGTGACATGCATGCAAGCATTAACAAAATGAATCTCACTAATTTAATAACTTGTTAAATTAATCTAACTGGACTTGACTCAATTAACTGAGCCAAGTAATTACAACTCATCCTCGTCCTTTAACTGATGGTTAAATCCCTCGATCAAAGGAGAAACTGTTGCATGTCCTCACATAAACTTCAAGTTCATAATTCCTTAACTAATTAACTCAAACTGAATTAATTAATTAATTTACAAACTGCTATTTATATCAAATTCGAATTTTAATTCCTATTTCTAGTCCAGGGACTGACTAAAATAGGAATCCACACTAAACTGCTAAAAATAGAACTTGTATTTTTAGCACTTCCATTTTTCATTCCCTGTTGCCCAATCCAGCACTGATGCCCAAACTACCATTTTTAGCAGTGTTATTTTTAGCGCTTTTATTTTTAGCAATTTCTTGTTGCCATTTTTCAACACTCCCTCTCAACAAGAAAGGCTTCCTCTCGAACCCAGTCTTGTACCTTCAGAATGTTCTGCATGTAACAGATCTACAAGTGTGGTTGCTACAGCAAATCTCAGAACAAAAACACTCCCAACTGACCTCTCTGTTGGGCTAGAAACATAATCTGATGCTGAAGCTCTACCTGCTTCTTACAAGTTCTCCCTTCTGACTTTTGCACTACTGCAACATCTCCCTTCATATTGCAATGTTACACACCTATCTATGCTACCCTACACTGTGCAACACACTTGTGCCTCTCGCATTGCTGCAACTTGCTAGCACTACATAGTCTTGGGACTCATGTACTGTAGCCCTCTCTGCCACTCCATCCACATCAGTCTCTACGCACTCAGCCACTCCTGCTACTGCTCGTCGGGGCTCCTATCGCAAGGTCGAATCAAAGAGGTTGGGTACCTCAAAGATCCTGCCCCTATTCCAACCTTCTTGCAATGATCACTCCACATCACCCCACCTCCTACCTAGAGATATCGATGCATGTGATCCCTTTTCCCATCTCGCTCAAAATTTCACCCTACCAATTATGGCTCCTCCACAATCGTCTGAGACTTCTGCATTGTGATTGAGAACAAGTTTCTCTTCAGTCCTGGTACATACTTGACATCGGTCAAGGTAAGGTGAACTCCATGCTCCCTCTAAAAAATAATCATGCCTACACCTGAGACACTATACTTTTCATCATTACCCATCACTATGAGTATCTAGAGATCCTTCTCCTCCAAAGTACTGAACAAACTCTTGTCACCAGTCATGAGGAAAGAAGCTCCACTTTCAAGAAACCAACCACTTCCCACCATCGATGAAACCATGCATGCGAAGAGTGTGAAATCCAGCTTCAACTGTGAAGCAATTGTCACTTCTTCAGACCCTTCCTTGGATCCCTTCTTGGATTTCCTTAGTGGACAATTTGTAACAAAATGTCCCATGTCATGACAATGAAAGCATCACACTTTTGATTTGTCAAACTTCTTCCCACCATGGGAAGAACTGGACTCGGAAAGAGAAACCTTCTCCTTCCCCTTCTTCGCCTTACTCACTAAGGCACAGTTTTCTTCATTGTCCATGGATGAAGAACCGTCTCTGGTGCTTCTTCTTATCTCCTCCTACATCAAATCTGACCAAATTCATTCCCAATATGGCAATTTGTCTCTTCCATTAACCGAGTCCCGGTAACTATGCCAGCTATTAAGAAGACTAAGGAGTTCAAGCCTCACCATGTCATCATCAGAGGTCATGATCCCTACACTTCCAAGATCATCCTTGCATGAGGTGAGCTTGTTGAGATACATAGCGATTGTGTCATGCTTTTCACACTTGATGTTTCAAAGTTTGTCCTTTAGTGATAGCTTCCTCTAATCACTGCTATTCTCATAAAGATCTTTCAATGTTTTCAACATCGAAAATGAAGTCTCCTTCCCATGGAGGCTCGACACAATGTGATCTGAAACACCCTCCAAGAGGATTCTCCTAGCTCTAGCCACACACTTCTTCCATTCTACCAGTTGAGTAGCATCAGTTGGCTTTTGGACTTCCTGATCAATGAAGTCCTCTAGACCACTATCCTCTAATACTGCCTCCATGAGATCCTTCCAAGTTATATAATTGAAACTGCCATCAAGGGCATATTCGAGTCTCAAACCATAGAACGCCATCGATGAAATACATGTGATAAGAACTCAATTCAATATTTAGAAACCACAAACTTCAACTTCTCCCTTCTTGTATATTGTTCTTCCTTGATCACCTGTGCTCTAATACCATGTAGAATTTTCTTTACAAATCAGCCAGCTCACTAATACCATATAAAAATTTCACCTACAAATCCAACTAATATATGCAATATACTAAAGCATAATAATAGATCTACATCTACCATAAACTTAGCAAAATCTTAATTGAACATGAGCAACATCAAGCATGAATAGATACAACTAAGAATGAGAAGTAATCAACCATAACACATAAGATATAACCTGGCGAAAGCACCAACCTAAAACCCCATCTCTATATTATCAATCAAGTGGAAATCCTCAACAACATACCAAAAGAATCAGCACAAAAGCTCTCCTGCTCTCTTTGTAATCTGATGATATAGCTCATGGACTACCAAGGACTGTATATATAGGCTACACATGTCCTCCAAGCTACCATTTCCTTGCGCAATTTTGATTGGGGTCGAATGTCATAACATGTGTGAATTGGCCATATCATACCTGTTGTAACCTCAGGTCGAACTATGCAATCCATAAGGAATAATAGTCCTTCTATGTGCAAGGAATATTCACAAGGAATATCCTAGCAACTGATAGTACACTGTCCCTCCGTCTGATCTCAACTGGGTCTCTGTCTACACTGACATGCATGAGTTATCCATGAGTGAATCTTCAATTACCTGAAAATACCAGTTGTTACATGCATGCGAGCATTAGCAAACCGAATCTCATTAATTTAACAGCTTGTTAAATTAATATAACTAGACTTGACTCAGCTAACTGAGCCAACTAATTACAATGTTGAAATAATACTGAGAGGGGGGGTGAATCAATATTATCAAGGTAATTATTCCTTTTTCAAAACAATTGATATACGCTACTTCAGTTTAATTAACCCGCGTATATACGCGATTATGCAGAAGGAAACCCGCATATACAAAGTAAGACTTTACTTTACTTAATCTTTCTGATGATGATTGTTAATCTGTGATGCAGAATCAAATAACAGTAACCAGAGATAGTAAAACAGAGCATAGAAACAGTCACACATAAGAACACAAGATATAAGGTGGAAACCCAATGTGGGTGAAAACCACCTGCTGCAATTCATCGTTATCTTCTTTTCAATTAGAAAATTCTTTTACAATGTACTGGTGCAGTCTTTTTACTAGTATGCACGCTGCAACCTGCAGAGAGCTTCAACCCTCTCTCATTTTCCAGGCTCTCCTAGAAGGGAGCTACAACCCCCTTTAGCTCTTGCACTAGCCAAGATACTAGTGCGTAGGTGCTGGCCTATAGAAGGCTACAACCTTCTCTGTCTTCGAGGGACCACGTTTCATCAATTTTCAGACTGGATCCATGAACATCAGACAATCATCAAGAATCAACCAATCTCCTTTCCACAAATTAGATCTGAATCAAGTAGATATTCTTCTTACAGCTGTACCCAAAACACAGTACCAGAAACCATACACTAGAAAACAGAAACCAGAGCTCAGCAGCAATACACAGAACCAGTTAGATCACAACTTAAAGCATATACACCATTTCAACAGCCCGCAACTTGCGTGCATACGCTCTGCGTATGGAAAAACCTGTGTATACGCACCTTTACTTCACCAAAACTACGTGTATACGCGCCTTAGCTTCACTGAACCTGCGTACAGATCTATAAAGGATAACACACTCTTCCAAATAGTCAATCACTAATAAACCTAGATTATCAGACTTATAGATCAAAGCAAGAGTCACATCTAGCAGATCAAAATCATGCAAAGATACTATCATTCAAGATTAAAGATTATGACCCATGAATAGAACTTATCCTTCCTTTTGCGCCAAGGTTCCTCCTTCCTTCAGATTCAGTTCTGCATCACCACCCAATATACCAGCTCTAGTACTTTATCAGATCTTCAATGATAATTCAGATGGTAATTTGTCACAAGATCTCCTTCCTCTTTTATAGCCTTAGGCCTTCCCCAATACCATGGTCCAAAACCATAAAATTTCAATACCATGAACCCAGAACTAGGGATCAACACATCTGATGAGACGCCATGGTCCAAAACATAGGTTCAAGTTCCAAGATCTAACTGCCATGGACCAAAAGAATGATCCCCAACATATATGCACTTTTGTAATGAAAAACCCGCGTGTATACGCACCTCAGCCTAGATGAACCTGCGTATATGTCTTTTTCTTCTTTCTGATTGCCTGAACTAAGATCTGTTGCCAAAGAGAGTTGCCATCAAGGACAACAATTGTGCCATAGCTCCAGAACTGTGCCATAATTCCAACATACAACTCATCCTCATGCTTTAACTAATAGATAAATCCCTCAATCAAAGGAAGAACTATTGCATATCCTCACATAGACTTCAAGTTCATAATTCCTTAACTAATTTAATTCAAACTAAATTAAATAATTAATTTACAAACTGCTGTTAATATCAAATTGGAATTTTACTTCCTATATCTAGTCCAGGGACTAACTAAAATAGGAATCCACAATGAACTACTAAAAATAGAACTTTTATTTTTAGCACTTCCATTTTTCATTCCCTGTTGCCTAATCCAGCACTGATGCCCAAACTACTATTTTTAGCAGTGCTATTTTTAGCACTTCTATTTTTATCAGTTTCTTGTTGCCATTTTTCAATAGGGTTTACAAATATCCATGCTAAATCTCTATATTATCTCATTTGCATAATTGTCTTGAGACAAAAATAGGTCGCCATCACCTTGCCATACTTCCAACCCGAGGAAGTAGTGCATCTAACCCATGTCCTTCATTTCAAATTTCCTTGCAAGGTCTTCGCAAGATATGATCAAATGTTCATCACAACTCAAAATTAAATCATCAACATATAAGACAATAATAAGAAATTTACCTTCTACAAATATGTGATAGAGGTTTGCCTCTGCTTCACTTTTGTGGAAGCCCAAACTAGTTAGATAAATGTTGATCCTGGTGTACCAAGAATGAGGTGCTTATTTAAGACCATACAATGCTTGCTTGAGTCTTCACACATGAGACTCTTGATCAAATGTCTCGAAGCCTTCTAGTTTCTGGATGTACACCTCCTCCTCAATAATCCCCTTGAGAAGTGTTGTTTTTACATCCATCTAGTCGATCTTCCACGCTATCTGCACAACGAGAGCAAGAATTGCTATAATGGATGAATACCTTGCTACAAGAGAAAAGGTCTCGTCATAGCCAATTACCTCAACTTGAGAGAATCCTTTGGCCACAAATATAGCCTTATACTTCTCTATACTTCTTTTTGTTGCATGCTTAACCTTGAAGATCTGTCTCGAACCCATAACATATTTATCTATCAGACTTGGAACCACTCCCCAAACACTATTATTTACAATAGATTCGTATTCCTCCATCACTACATCAACCCATATATGGTTCTCTACTACTTCCTCAAAATAGGATGGCTCAATATCTACAAGGTTAGTCATTAGAGCCATGTAGCCAGTGTATCTCTCAGGTGACCTTATATGCCTGTGCAAATTTCAAGCATCTACCACATTCTCCCTTGCATCCTTCAGAAATATGTCAACTTCCTTGGTTATCTTTTTTCCTTCTTTCGATGGTTCTTCTTGAGTGGATGTCTCCACTCTCTACTCCTCAATTTGTGGTTGCTCCATAACTTTCTAAGGATCCTCCTTTGGAGATGAAATCTCCTCTTCCGATGGGATCTGAAGCTCGCTCTCAAGAGAGCACCACAACACTTTCTCCTCATCGAAATTTACTTCCCTTCTTACAATTGCATTTTGAGTGAAGGTAAGTACACATAGTAGTTGTGAGGAGTTTCTGTGTAACCCACAATTTCCCCCAACTCTGTCCTTGACACAAACTTCTTCCTTTATTCTTTGGAGACATGGCAATAAATAGAGGCTTTGAAAATCTTGAAGTGTGATACATCCTGCTTCATCCAAGAGAAAGCCTCCTCCAGTGTAATCATACCAAGAATCCGATGAGGACTTCAGCTCTATAAGTAGACTACTGTGTTGCATGTCTCAACCCAAAAATCAAAATGTATGCCTTGGTCATGTAACATAGCTCTCAAAACTCCCACAATTCTACGACTCTTTCTCTTAGCCACCCCATTTTTTTGTATCTCTCTTCAAATGCCTTCTTTCACAAAGACATTTGTTAATTCATTTGAAACATACTCAACTCCATTATCGCTCCTAAGAGCCTTCACCTTCTTTTCATTTTCGTTCTCAACCACTGCCTTGAATTCTATGAACTTGGAGAATGTCTCATCTATGTCCTGCATGATGAAGATCCAACACTTCCTTGAGAACTCATCAATAAAAATGACAAAATATTTGTGTTTGTAGTGGAGGCTGTCGAGAAAGGTCCATAGACATCAGAGTAGATCCTTTCCAAGACTACATGTGCTTTCTTGTCTAGATCATGGAATGTGGATTTTGTGTACTTCCCCAAAATACATCATTTTCATACATCTTGTTGCTCAATTTCTCCTTTGGGGAGGCCAGTGGTTACTTTTTGCATAATCTTCAAAGTGCCATGATGCAAATCGCCAAGTATTTTGTGCCAAAGTTCACTAACATCATGGGTCTGTACTTTCTCTGCCTTAGTTCTTAATGCAACACAATCTTCCACATCTAGCTTATAAAGGTTCTTCACATGAACCCTAATATTCTTCCCCTGTCTCGTGGCTATTTGTCTCTAGAATTCTTTCCCTTTGCTGAAGATCATGTCATAACCATTGGCTTCTGAATCCACAATAGAAATGAGATTGTTCTGTAGGTCAGGAACAAACATGATACCCTTGATTATGACAGGGGAGGTTAATTCCCTCTGAAAGGTGACTGTACCAATCTTGGTTGTGTTGTACCTTCGATCGTCCCCCATCTCAATGTGCGTCCAACGATCTTTCTCCTTCAGGTCAGTAAAAATGTCTCTACACCTTGACATGTGGAACAAAGCACCATATTCCAAGTACCACGTGCTCTCCATCACTCTACTGGGCATGCATGCTATAACGGTGAAGTCAAACTCAAACGGCAAAGCCAAATATTCACCTTCTCCTCCTCCTGAGATCTTCTTTCTTGACTTTATGTGTGGAAAATTTGTGGCATGGTTCTCGAATTCATGAAAATTGAAACATTTAATTTTGGAGAAATATTTCTTCTTGTTGTTGGGTTGTGTTATATTCTTTCCACGACTAGCCCACGTAGTTAATCAGGGGTTAGAGGGTGGGCGGGGGGAAGCACCCCCTTCGTTGTGCCAATTGTGGAGTGCTTGGAGGGGGGTCACACGGGGTTTGAGGTGTACCGTAACCCCACTTTATGGGGTCCGGGGCAGCGCCCCAAAAAAATTTGGTTTTGGACCCTATGTTAGGTTGGGAAGGGTCTGAAATTGAGTATTGTTAGATGTATCAGGGGAAGCTACGGTGAAGGCTTTGTGGGACAGGTTAGGGAGTTTGTACCAATCTAAGTCTCTAGTGAATAAACTGTTCCTGTAGAAAAAGCTATATAACCTGAGGATGAAAGATGGAGACTCAGTGACAGAGCATCCGAATGAATTTAATACTGTGGTAAGTTAGTTAGCATCTGTTGATATTAAAATTTCAGATGAAGATAAGTGCATTAGTTTGTTGTTTTCTCTACCAGATTCGTGGGAGCTATAGGTAGCAATGCAACTACCTTGCAATTTGATGAAATAGTCTCATCCTTGCCGACAGAGGAGATGAGATGGAAAAATATGGAGAGCTAGAATGGTGATGCCTTGTTTGTACAAGGACGATCCCATTACAGAAACAAAAATAAGTCATCAAGTGGGAGATCTAAATATAGAGGGAGATCTAAATCTCCAGGAAAACCTATAAAGGTGGTGTGTTAGAAATGCGAAAAGGTAGGCCACTTCAAAAGGGATTGTAAATCTAAAGCTCCTGACAAAGGAAACGGATCTGATGAGGCTCCTTCTGCAGAGGTGAAAACCACCTCAGATGAAGGTGGGGATGTGTACTTGGCTTCTTCAAGTACACACATAGATCATGAGGCATGGTTGATTGACTCAGGTGCATCCTTACACTTCACTCCCCATAGAGAGTAGTTTTGTGAGTATGAGAAATATGATGGTGGTGATGTCTTCTTGGGGGATGATAGGAAGGCTAGAATCAGTGGTCGTGGAAAAGTAAAGTTGAAGTTGCAAGGTGGAAGGGTTAGAACATTTGCAAGTGTTGTACATATTCCTGTATTAGCTAGAAATCTGATTTCTATAAGTAAGTTGGATGATGAAGATGTAAAAATAGTGTTTGATAAGGATACCTACAAAATGGTCCGGGGAGCACTGGTATTGATGCGGGGAGTTCAGATTGGAACTCTGTACAAGCTGCAAGGTAGCACTGTTATTGATGGGTGCAACAGTTCTGTGGTTCCTGAAAGTGGAGCAGAAAATCTAGTGGTCTCTGGAGAGAAGACAATGTTGTGGCATCAAAGGCTTGGACATATTGGAGAGAAGGGCCTTCGAATACTTCATGGTAAAGGTATGGTAGAATATATGAGTAACAACTCTCTGGATTTTGATTTCTATGAAAATTGTGTTTATGGGAAGCGGAATCGAGTGAATTTCCCCTCTAGTGGTAAGAGGGCGAAACAAATATTAGAGCTTGTGCACAGTGATGTGTTTGGACCTGTGAAGCTTCCATCACTGAGTAAGTCTGTGTAATATGTATCATTTATAGATAACTTCTCAATGAATACATGGATATATTTCCTTAAGAATAAAGCTGAAGTTTTTGATAGGATTAAAGAATTTTAGGCTCTGGTGGAAAACCAGAGAGAGAAGAAGATAAAGGTGCTGAGTACAGATAATGGTGGAGAGTTTTGCAATAAGGAATTTGAAGAATACTATAAGAAGTGTGGTATAGCATGACAGAAAGCTACTCCATATACACCTCAACAAAATGGAGTTGTAGAAATAATGAATAAGACGTTGATGGAAAGGGCAAGAAACATGTTCAGTGGTGCCAGGTTAGGACATGAATTATGGGCAGAGATGGTGGATACTACATGTTACATGGTCTACAGATCACCTTCATCAGCGTTGGAGGATAAGACTCCACAAGAGGTATGGACTAGTAAGAAACCCTCTCTTTCACATCTGAGGGTATTCAGATGTGATGCATATGTATATGTTCCAAATGAGAAACAAACCAAGTTAGATAGTAAATCTAAAAAGTGCATCTTTATTAGGTATAAGGACGGTTTAAAGGGTTATAAGCTTTGGAACCCAACAACAAGGAAGGTTGTGTATAGATGAGATGTGGTGTTGAGAGAGGTGAAAAATGTTATTAGACATTAAGTCCAACCAAAGGAACTTGAGAAGATAGTGTTTGAGCTAAAGGAGGAAGAATCAGACTCTACAACAGACGAGGAATCAGAAGATGAAGAGACACAAACTCTGGGTGTGAGAAGATCAATTCGAGAATGGAGGTAGCCAGAAAGGTATAGTCCATCTGCTTTCTATTCAAATTTTTCTTTATCTATTACTGATGATGATCCAAAAATTGTGAAGGAAGCATTAGATTCACAGGATGGAAAACTCTGGAAAGAGGCCATGGCTGATGAAATGGGATCTTTGCACAAAAGTGAGGCTTGAGATCTAGTGGAGTTTCCGGCTGGAAGGAAACCCATTGGCAAAAAATGGGTGTTCAAAAAGAAGACAAATGTAGAAGGGAAAGTGGAGAAATACAAAGCTCTGTTGGTAGCAAAAGGTTATTCCCAGGTGCTGGGAATTAATATTGGTGATATTTTTTCTCCTATTTCCAAGGTAACTTCTATTAGATTAGTTTTATCTGTTGCTGCTCCTTTTAATTTTGAGGTAGAACAGATGGATGTGAAGACAACATTTCTTCATGGGTATCTAGAAGAGGAGATCTACATGAAGCAACCTGAAGGCTTTGGGGTGAAGGGTAAGAAAAAAGTAGTATGTAAGTTAAAGAAGTCTTTGTATGGGTTAAAATAGTCACCAAGGATGTGGTATTAGAAATTTGATACATTTATACGGGGACTTGGCTTCACCAGAAGAAAAGTAGATTGTTGTGTGTATTTTAAATTAATTAGTGACCGTGTTATTTATTTGGTCTTGTATGTGGATGATATATTGCTAGTTGGAAATGACAAAGAAATTATCTAGGATTTGAAGACCCAATTGTCCTCCAAATTCAACATGAAAGATCTTGGTGCTGCAAACTATATTTTGGGCATGGAAATTAAAAGGGATCGTACAAAAAGGAAGCTCTGATTAAACCATAGGAAGCATGTCAAAACAATACTGTAGAGGTTTAATATGCAGGATAGTAAACCCGTGAAGGTTCCTATTCCTGTAGGTGTGAGGTTATCTATAGAATAGTGTCCTAATACATAAGAAGAGGAAGAGGACATGTCCCGCGTTCCATATGCAAGTGCAGTCACTAGCCTAATGTATGCAAAGGTCTGTACTAGACCAGACATTGCACATGCAGTGGGAGTATTGAGCATGTTTATGTCAAAACCAGGGAAGGAGCACTGGACAGTAGTGAAGCGGGTTTTCAGGTATTTGTATGGCACTAGTGATTATGATTTGTGCTACCATGGAAGACCAGGATTGGATAGAGTGTTGGATATTCATGGCTTTGTTGATGCATACTGGGCTGGAGATCTGGATCAGAGAAGATCTACAAGTGGTTATGTGTTTAACCTATTTGGAGGAGCGGTGAGTTGGATGAGTAAGAAAAAATCTGTAGTGGGACTATGAACTACAAAGGTAGAATACATGGCAGCCACTCATGCAAGAAAGGAAGCGATTTGGTTGCAAAGATTGTGTTCAAGTATGGGGTTAGTATAGGAAGCTATAAGGATAGACTGTGACAGCCAAAGTGTAATTTTATTGGCAAAGAACCCTGCATATCATTCAAAGACAAAGCACACTGATGTTTAGTATCACTTTGTGAGGGATATGATAGAAGACAAAAAGGTGTTGCTAGTAAAGGTGGACACTTTGAAGAATACTGCAGATGCATTGACAAAATTTGTGATCTCTAAGAAGTTCTCCTGGTGTAGAGAAACAGTGGCCATTTTAGGGCTAGAAAAATGACTAAACTCTCTTGTGCCCCCCTATGGAAAGAAAAGAACAAGTGGGAGAATGTTGGGTTGTGTTATATTCTTTCCATGACTAGCCCACGTTGTTAACCGGGGGTTAGAGGGGGGGTGAAGCACCCCCTTCATTGCACCGATTGTGTAGCGGGGGGGGGGGGGGGGGGGTTACATGGTGTTTAAGTTGTACCTATGTTAGGTTGGGTGGACCCACCGATGGTTTTGTACATGATTTTCACACATGTTTTTTGGACGCAGTGGTTTTTGGTCCATGGTATTCGATGCAATGGTTTTCGGTCCATGGTATTTGATGCTTTGGCATGTATAAATATGTATTATAACATTGAAAGAAACATAATGAAAAATCAAGCTGGTAGTCCCAGTTTTGGGATCTAGGGGGAAATCTCTGTGTATATGTGTTTTATGTACGCTCTCGCATTGTTTATTTTTTGTGTTTTAGAATTCGCATGCAGGTAATTTTTGTACGGGGTTAAAAGCTACACTTGCTCCCTTGGCTAGATTCTCGCCTTTTCCCTTCTTTCCCTTTCCAACCAATGGAATTTTCTCTTCATCCTCATCCTTGGATGATGTTCCATCTATGGTATTCTATCTTATTTCCTCTTGTATCAAATCAGACCATAAACATTCAAAATTTGATAGTTTCATCCTCCCATTCATCGAAAATTATTAGTTACGCCAACTCTTGGAAGGGCCTAGAAAGGCTAGGTTTCCCAAGTCATCATCTGAAATACTAACACCAACTCCTAGAACCTCATCACGGACTTGTGTGAACCTCCTCAGATACTATTGAACAGTGTCATTCTTTTGCATCTTTATATTTCAAATTTTATCCTTGAGCGTCTGTTTCCTATGGGCGTTTTTATTATAGAACATATTTGTTAGTGTCTACCACATAGCATAAGAAATTTCTTTCCCATGGATATTTGTGAAAATGTCGTGTCGCACTCCCTCCAAGGTTATTCTCTTTGCCTTGGCTACATATTTCTTCCATAGGGGCTAGGTTCTAGGCATCAGATTCAACTAGTTTTGCAACATCTCTCTTGTTGTATTCTAGCAAGCCATTTTCATGAAACATTGGCTCCATGCAATCCTTCCATGCAATGAAATTAGAGTTTCCTTCCAACGAATACTCTAGTCTCAACCCATTGAAGGTCATCTTCCCAACTCTAAAAATATCTTGCTACAATGAATTTCAAATTTGAACCTCCTAAGAAAAAACTTCAAAATTCTTGTTCTAATGTGAATCAAGCATTGATATAATGTAGAAATTATGGTTTATATTTACAACTTCTCATGAATTTTTAATCAAAAGCACAAAACCCAAACCTACTCTACTTCTTTGTAGATTTTAATTCACAATTTAGAACCTCAATCATAAACATGCTGATGAGCGCTAGAAATGGGTAATTATATGGGCTCATTTTGCCTCTTAATTTGACTTAATCCACCATTCTCATTAGTCTATTGCATCCTTCTGAATATATTTATGCTAATAGAGTGAACTGGATTAGTTATTTTGCCATGTAGTCTAATGTGTACTTTACGCAAATCTTTTAGTCAATTTTGGACAAATTCAAGGGATCTATGAGAAAATTCCAGCAAATGCTCAAGCAAAACAGGGAAGAGGATTTGTAGTGGGGTGTCTCCTTTATTTATGACCCGTTTCCTCAAATCCTCCATCAACAACTTGGAACACAAAGGTCCACATTGATGCATGCAAGGGGCAACCGAGCAAGAAAAGAAGGACTATTATTTATTTCCAGTTCCGGGAAGATGAGCTCCTTGATTTTAGGAGGTATGTTGGAGGACTCCATCTGTATATATAGGGGGTTTAGAGCCTCAGTAGGTTAGTCAGCCATTAGTATAATTTTCACACTTTTTTGCAGCACTTGTTCAACTCATTTTTGAGTTTCTTTTTTAGAACAGTTCATGTAATGTGCCTATTATTTTTGATAATGAAGATGAAATATTCCTTGAGCCAGTGCTGATCTCTTTCAGAGGGCTGAAGCTCTTGGGTTAGGGCCCAAGCCAAGCTACCTAGAACCTCTTGCTTTGTACTTATATGTTTTTTCTTCAGTTCATGAGTTAATTTATGTTACATAGATTCATTTTACTTTGTTTAGATTAGGTTGCTTTTGATGGTTTGAATAGTTGTTTTTGCTTCAGTTACTCAAGTAGGTTAATGTAGTGATAGGCTAAGATTCAAAAAGGCCAACAGTAGGACTTGATCTCCTTTCCCCCTTTCTGGGACTATGAGTTGAGGTCAAGGCACTACTCCTGCCACCAAAAACATAGTTTTGCTCTCCCAGGCAATTTCTAGTGTGACGACTTGATTTGGAAAGATTAATGTATTGCTTCGGATTCAGCAGCCTAGATCATTTCATATTATTTTACAATATATCTCTCTACATGTTTTTCTACTCAATGGTTACTGTTCAACATTTTCTATCTATAGGTAAGAAATTAGGTCAAGCTAGAGAAATTTATGTTTTCATGGTATAGTTAGTCCTTTCTTTGATCAATTTTCGTAAGTAGATGTACAAATCTCTTGCAGGGCACCTCAACTCAGCATACATCCATAAAGCAGCCAGCACTACTTCACTTCCCATAGATTTCTCAAGTCATTCACAACATTTCACCAATCTGCCCTAATTTCTGCATTTTTCTCCATAAGCTTCCCTCATGCCATTTGAACAAATCCAACCATAATGTTCCCTTTTGAGCTTCCTTGACAAGCTCCAGACACCTCAAAACCTTCATATAGCCTTCAGTTACCCTTTTTCATCATTTTTCCACCTTCAAAACTTCCAAAAATAGCTGTCAACCTCCTCTTGTAGATCCTCCTGTAGATCCTCTTGTAGATCCCCTGCAACCTCCTATAGAATTCCCTGTAAGTGGTTTTTCGAAATCCGATTGCAATGGAAGTCTTCAGAAGGGTACTAGGGGCTTCTTGTGACCTCTCCACACCTTCCTCCACCTCTGCACAAATCAAGCCCATCTTTCTTTGCCACCAAACCTCTGCACAATCACAACCAGATAAATTACAAGCATAATAATTTCACATAAAAACTCTAAAAACCACAAAAACTTGTTTTCTTCTCATTTCTTTTCAGAAGTAGCTTGAATAAATGAAATTTAGCTTTTTCAATAGTCAATGGCACTCATTGCATACGTTTTTATCCCTTTTTCTACAAAAGTAGGGTTAGTTGGATAAATTAGGGTTTGCTAGGGTTTCCCTTACATTCCAGTCTTCTTTCTCTTTTTGCAAGTAGAATAGTCTTCGTAGAGTTAGCTTTCTTTCATCACAGTTAAAAGCTTCTTCTGAGAATTCATAGAAGTTGGCTTAAGCTCCTAATGATCTTGTGCCATCTAAGCAAGTGACAGCCTGAATTAAGAGCTAGTACTTATGCATACAACACCGTCGCTTCCAAGTTTGTTATGAACAAAAGGGTTGATAAAGGTAAAGTAGGAAGCCCCAGGAGTTGCAGCATTATTGTTACAATACTATTGCTCACCACTTTTTGGTGCTATTGTTGGGGAAGCATCAGAGTATTTTGTGATTACTACTTTTCTTCTATTTTCTACTACAACATTATGCTAAGTAGTCTATTTCAACAAAAGTAGAGTAGTTGTTCTTTCAATTTCTGCATTCCCTTGCTTTCATTTCAATTCTAAAATTTCCATTTCAACAAAAGTAGATTAGTTCTTTTAGTTCTACAATTTCCATTTCAGCAAAAGTAGATTAACCCTTTCAATTCTGCAATTTCCATTTGAGCAAAAGTAGATTAGTGATTTCCTTGCCTTCATTTCAATTATGCAACTTCTATTTCAACAAAGTAGATTAGTCATTTCCTCACTTTTATTTCAATTCTACAATTACCATTCTAGCACAAGTAGATTAGTGATTTCCTTGCATTCATTTCAATTCTGCCATTTCACTTTAGCAAGTTCATTTTGGTAGTTGCAATTTATTTGTTCAATCAATTTTAGTCTTGCAGGTACAAGAAGAAAAAACAAAAATCACCCAAAAAGATATTTCCTTTCATGCCTTGTAGGAATAGAGATAATTCAGGGAAATTCCTACCCAACACCCCCACCACATCACAAAGTCACCCTTCTCTCTTCTTCGGTGGTAGTGATCCAAAAGAACCTATAGGTGAACAACTAGAAATATACGAAGATCGTATAGCAAAAGAAGACGAAGAAACCATCCCTCCTGAGACCATGGATGAAAATAGAAACATGAGAGGTAATGGGGAAAGAGTAGAGGGTACCATTCCCATCTGAGAGACCAATGGGGACACTAAAATGAAGAACATAAGTCCTTCAGCCTTACCTCACTTCCATGGATTGACTACCAAAGATCTTGAAACCTTTTTTTTTGAATTTGTTGTTATCTGTCGAACATATGACTATGCAGAAGATGAGCAGAAGTTGAAATTGTTTCCTTCAACCCTCAAGGATGCAGCATTATGTTGGTTCATGGGGCTACCTTGCAACAATGTCACAACTTGGGCTCAGATGCAACAAGCCTTTAATAACAAATACCGGGACTACTGTAGGTCAAAGGATACCAAGGAAGAAATCTTTTGAATGACCATGGGAAGCGATGAATCCTTGGAAGATTATGAAGAGAGGTTTCAGCTCAATTATAAAAGGGCCAGGTGCACACTTGACCCCGAATCTCTGAAGTTGGTCCTGCTCAGAGGAGTCTCGAAAGACCTTCTAGATACCCTTGTTTTGATGGCTGGAGGGAACACCTACCAACTACCTTATGAAGACATAAAGACTGTGTTTAGAAACCATTCTAGTGTAGCCAGAAAGAGTCATAGGGGAACTCAACCCCTAGCTAGTATATCCTCATCCAGTACATTCCTTCGAGGTGAATTTGGAAATCTGCTGGAAGATTTCAAGAGTGAGATGATGCACACTCTTTCCATGCAAATGGATACCTTACATATCAAGAGGAAACAAGAAGAAGCAGAAAGGGCCTTGGCCATTTTTTGTCCTAGGTGCACCAGAAGGCATCCTAGGAACGAATGTCCATTGAACTCTATAGAAGTGTGTTCAGTCTATCAAGAAGACCATTCTATGAATCAGTGCCCTTTCTTGCCCAGAATTAAAGTTGCATACCAGGGGAACGAAGGAGCCACTAAACCACTTTATTTCACGAACAAGAGGAGGCCACATGGGCCCAGACCATACCAGCAGGGAATGCAAAGGACATCCCAGACATATTACAACCCGAATCAAGCCACTTCAGTGCCTTCTTGTGGTCCCCCTACTCATCCTTCCTAGTCAACGCCCCCTCCTTGGTCATATCCATCTCAATACCATGCTCAACCAGGTGCTCATTCATTTCACTCCTATGCTTAGCCACAATCGGAGTGGAATGCACCTCATTAGGGGTGGAGGCCCTAGTATGACTCTCCTCCCACTCTTTTGCCTCCACCACCTGCTCAACCACAACCATTGCGTCTTGCTCCACCAAGGCAACCCCAAATACCTGCTCAATCGAGGTCAAACCTAAATAACTAATAGGCTCAGTAGGTATATAGTGGGGAACCATCAAGCCCATCCTATGTCGTGGAGATTTAGGAGATTAACCTATGATCTAGGAAGGTTCTCCTAGATAACCAGCCTCCCCCTATGGACAATGAGGAAGAAAAAGAGGAAAGTGAACCAAAAGCCGTTCCACCCTTTCCTGAGAGATTATCTGGAATAACACAACCTACCCTAGAAGAAACTGAACTTCTGGGAGAATTGAAACAATTATGTGTAAAGATACCACTCCTCCAAGCCATAAAGGATATGCCTATATGCAACAAGATGATCAAGGAGAAGTGCTTCAGGCACCTAGGTAGGCATAGGAGAGATGCTCCAACTATCCATGTCATAGGACAACTTTCCGACCTGATGTTGGGGCAGGTAATCTGTCCAAAATATCTAGACCCTCGAAGCCTTGTAGGCGATGTCCACATCAATGGCACCATAATCCCCCATAGCCTAATTGATCTAGGGGTTGCCATTAATGTGATGACCAAGGCCACTATGCTCAAGCTCAACCTTCAGGGATCCCTGAGAAAGGTCACAACAGTACTACAGTTAGTAGACCGCTCCACTGTGACCCCTGAAGGGATTGTGGAAGATGTAATGGTCTCCATCGATTCTTACGATTACCCTACTAATTTCCTGGTTTTCCAACCAAAGGCAAAGATCGCTAGGTACCCTCTCATCCTAGGAAGACCCTGGTTGGCTACTGCAGATTCCTACATCAGTTGTCGAGCTAGGAACATGACAATCAAGAATGGGCATATGTCCAAGCAGCTAGTCCTAAATCCTCCTGCCCAACCTTTGTTAGAACATGATTTACCTCTCTGATTGGAGGAGGAAGATGAGGATGAAGTCTATTCTCCACCACTATGTGCAGTGGAAGCTACCTTGGGGGGAACCCACAAACCGAGGATGATCTTATTGAAAACTTGATTCAAAATCCACCCCCCAGTGTGTTTCCATTAGAGGAGCCGGTGGAAGAAACCCAAGCCAATCCTTTAGTTGATCTCTGTGTGGCTGACCTAATCTATCTCAAAGTTAAGAATATGGAATTCAGACCAAAAAGAACCTTGAAAATCAATGAATCCCTATCCACCTCTCAAGAGAAAGAAATGTGTAGCTTATTAAGAGACCACTTGGATGCTTTTGCTTAGAGCTATGAGGAGATGAAGGGAGTGCACCCTTTAGTCTGTACTCATCACATTTACATTAACGAATATTGCAGACCAATCAAGAAGTGTCAAAGGAGGATGAATCTAGCCCTTAAAGGCATTGTCAATGAAGAACTGCAAAAGATACTGGATGCAAGATTCATCTACCCTATCTCTGACAGTGAATGGGTCCCTCCTTTCGTGCTAGTGCCAAAGAAAAATGGGAAGTGGAGAATCTATGTCAATTATCGAGAACTAAACAAGGCCACCACGAAGTACCATTTTACTTTTCCTTTCATAGATCAAGTGTTAGATGGCCTGGCAGGGAAGAAGTTTTTCTCCTTCCTAGACGGGTTTAGCAGGTACAACCAAATCCAAATCAGCCCAGAAGACCAAGATAAGGCCAATTTCACTTGTCCATGGGGTACCTTTGCATATTGGGTCCTTCCTTTTGGATTGTGCAATGCTCCCCCCACATTCTAGAGAGCGGTATTGAGTATATTTGATGAATTGTTTCATGATGCAATGGAAATCTATATGGATGACTTCACCCCTTCTGGTTCTAACTTCGAGGAAGCTTTGTCTATGCTGGGAAAAAATTTGGACAAGCGTATTGAAATGAACCTATCCCCTAGTCCTAAAAAATGTGAATTCCTGATGACTGAAGGGACCGTACTAGGTCATGCAATCTCTCAACAAGGATTACAGGTGGAGTCCAACAAAATTGCCATCATCCAAAGGGTCCCACCTCCTCAAAAGGTAAGAGATGTTTGAAGTTTCCTAGGTTTAGAAGGGTATTATAGAAGATTCATTAAGGATTTCAGTAAGCTAGCCTCTCCATTGTTTGGTCTTTTGGGAAAAGATGTTGAGTTCATATGGACTGACAACTGTCAAGAAGCTCTAGATACCTTGAAAAGTAAAGTGGTGACTGCCCCAATTTTGAGAGGTCCAAACTGAGCCCTACCTTTCCACGTTCATACAGATGCCTTGAAAAAAGTGATAGGAATAGCCTTAGGGCAAGTTGGTGAGAAGCTGCCTTATGCCATATATCTTGTAAGTAAAAACTTGTCGAAGGCAGAATTAAACAACAGTGTAACCGAAAAGGAGCTCCTAGTTGTAATCCATTCCCTAAATAAATTCAAACACTACATCACCAGCTATCAAACATTTTTACACACTGATCACGCTACAATTAGGTATTTAATGAACACACCAGATGTAAATGCTCGCATTACTAGATGGTTTCTTTTATTGCAGCAATTTGATTTAACCATTATTGGTAAGCTGGGTAAGGAAAATGTTGTTGTTGATTTTTTGTCTAGAATAGAGGTACTTGTAGGTGAAGAATGAATGGTGGATGATCAAATGCAAGATGAACATCTATTTTCTATCTTAGAACTCTCTCTAGGGTTTGTTGATACAAAAAATTACTTGGTTTCTGCACAGTTCCCACCACACTTGTCCTCAAAAGAGAAGAGCAAGATCGTGAGGATAAGTGCACCTTTAACTTGGATTGGAGGAAATCTCTTCAAACATGGCCTAGATCAGGTTTTGAGGAGATGTGTCAGGGAAGAGGAAGTTTTTGACATTCTCCTAACATGTCATGATGGGCCCTGTGGGGGCCATTTTATAGCAAAGAGGACTGCCTTCAAAATTCTACAAGCAGGTTACTATTGGTCGACTCTTCATGAAGATGTAAGGTGATATTTCAGCCAATCTGACTGGTGTCAAAGGATGGGGAAACCTACTCCAAGGGATGAGATGCCCCTGCAACTTCAAGTGACTTGCAAGCCATTTGAGAAGTGGGGTATGGACTTTGTGCGTCTTGTCCACCCTTCTTCAAAGCAGAAATCTTACATGATCGTGTGCACTGATTATCTGAAAAATGGGTAGAAACATAGGCGATCAAGGTAGGAACAAAAGAAAAAGCAACTGAGCTTTTAAGAGAGAATATATTCTATAAGTCTGGATATCCAAGAGAATTAGTCATAGATCAAGGGAGTCAGTTTACCTCCAATCTGATTAAAGGCCTACTCACACATCACAAAATTAAGCACATAACTTCCACCGCGTACCATCCGCAAGCAAATGGATAGGTGGAAGTCACTAACAGAGCTTTGGAAGGGATTTTGACCAAGGTAAGTATCAACAATAGAAAATATTGGGTAGATCGATTGGTTGAGGCCACTTGGGCCTATAACACCACCTGGAAGACCACCACAGGGTTTAAACCCTATGAGATGGTCTATGGGAAGAGGGCTTTACTATTAATAGAATTTGAATATAACACACTAAGGATGGCAGCTCAACTGGACCTAGATCTCAGCCATGCACAAAAGGAAAGGCTACTCCAGCTAAATGGATTGGATGAACAAATATTGCAGGCCGTTATCCACTCAAAGGTAGTCAAGCTTGAAAGGAAAATATGGCATGACAGACACCTCAAAGAGAGACAATTCCAGGAAGGAGATTGGGAACTGCTGTATGATTGAAGGTATAAAGATTTCAAGGGAAAACTGAGGACAAGATGGTTGGGACCGTACGTAGTAGAAAGGTGCAATGACAATGGTTAAATTCTAATCAGGACCATCGATGAAGAAGCGATCCCCATGCTTGTCAATCGGAATAGGTTTAAAATATATAGGAAGCCCCTATCCAAGCAAGAATTCATTGAGAATCTGAGTAAAACAGTGTTGGTAGTGGAGCAA
Organism: Pinus taeda; assembly: GCA_000404065.3. Classification (NCBI taxonomy): domain Eukaryota; kingdom Viridiplantae; phylum Streptophyta; class Pinopsida; order Pinales; family Pinaceae; genus Pinus; species Pinus taeda. Next base: position 25,940 of record APFE031638774.1, on the reverse strand, counting down.
GTCTCTGCCTACACCCCACCCACACTCTAAAAAAAAAAATTAGGAGAATAAAATATCCTTCAGTGAAAACCTCCCGTTTGAGGTGCCCAAGGAAGATAGCGAGGGTGAAAACCTCCTAGAGGTGCCCTAACTGTCTCTTAAAAAGGAAAAGAAAGAAAAGGAGAAAAAATAAAAAATAGGAACATCCACATGGGGTAGCTCAAGCGGCAATGGCCGTGGAAATGAAGTCTCACCGAACCAGAAGCCTTGGGTTCAAATCTTGGGCTACCCATCCCCGTTGAGGGGTACTTAATGGACATGTAAATCAGAAAGTCCAGCTCGAGCCTACAAAAAATAAAAAATAAAAAATAGGAACAAAAAAATTAACTTCTTTTGAATGCATTGCAGATTGCAGGAGGGCCAAAAAAGAAAAATGGACATTGCCAAGCCAAATACACCTCTAAAAGACCATTTCTCCATTGCTATTATCTTTTCCTAGTCCCTGTTCTCACTTGTTCTAGAAAACTATGCATCTTATAGGAGGCTCTACGCATTCTACAGGGACTCCTGTAGAAATCACAGAGAGCTCGAAATCAAGTCAAGAAAAGGATCGAAGGTCTAGAAACTTGTCCAGAAGACCTACGGACCCCCTTATCACCATTCATCCTCCCAAATCTCCATTCCATACCTGCACCACTGCATTTCCACCCTCTTCTTTCTTCCCTGCATAGAAAACATAGAAATCTTGTTTCTTTTGTTTTTTTGAAAAATGAAGAATAAACAAGCAGCATCCTTAACATAATTCTTACCTAGTGCATACCAGCTGCTTTTCATTGACTGACAGAACCTTCCTCAACTACCTCTCCAATCCATGCTCAAGCCTTAGCCAAAATTTTTAGAGGGATAAGTGGCTACAAGAAATCCTAAAAGATTCCTCTAGCAGGTAATCCCCTTAAAAATCAAGCTCGAGAGGTAGGGTCAGTGCAGCCACAGATGTATAAAACGTGTAAGGAGTCTAGTCTGATTGAAGCTCACCAGTACAATGTAGTCAAGCCACCAATTCAGAAGCCATGGGCGCCAGCAACAAAAATCCATTGATAGAACACCGAAGTCTGAGCATGCAACAGCATGGTAGCACGCAATTCTCGACTAACAGGTAAGTGACTAAACTCATTCCTCTGTTGCATGAGTATAATTTAAAAACTGCATGGACAACTAAGATGGTTGTGGTTAAATGGGATTGGTGTCTAGCTAACTGGCCACCCTTTTCTAGTTCAAACAACACTCAGTGGGTGCAATCAGCACGTGTGTTCAGCCAACTCGAAAAAATCTCAAAACAAGTAGTGGCAACATCTAATGGGAATGATTCAAATAATTGTGGCATATGGCATAAAAGTTTCATCATGACACTCTAGTAGGGACCAACAATCCAGATGAGGGTAATGTATCCTTCCTGCCACCTCACCTTGTCACCGCAGAATGCTCTCGTAAGCTTAAGTATGCTGCAGTCGACCACCCTCACCACCTTTATTCTCATTTATGTCGATGATCTCTCTACTGTAGCAACCTACATACCACCTCGAGAGCCTCGAAACAGTGGATCTATATTAGTTTCAGAACCCTTTTTCTTATCGGGCTTTGCAGGAGTGAAAACATAGTCTTATAGGAGCCTTTCTACAGGAAGGCCAGTGAGCAGCACCACAGAGGAAAACTCAGGATTTCATGAAAAATTCAGCCTAAAAAAGGTAGGCTCAGTAAAACCCACTCTGCATTTCCATATATATACAAAAGGCGGTGTGATTAGAAGTGAAGTATTGAGTTGAAAAGGGAAGGAAAGTCAGAACAGAGTCTGCCTATGTTTTTTTTTTTAAATATATACAATTTCTCCATTTGCTCTTTGCACTGAAAGACTGTCTCCTTCTCCTCTGTGGTATTCTCCTATGTAAAGAAATGATGTAGCTCTAGAAAATCAAGCTTGTAAAGAGTGAACTTGCATTGGGTATCTGCTTATTTTGAAAAAGCAAAAAACACAGTTCTGTATGTTCTCTATTTTTTTTTAAGATATTGTTTCCCTCAAATAGACAAATAAGTAATGTGAGTCTAGAGAATGGATTTTGGAAGGAAGGAAAGTTGAACATTGTTTTTTAAAAATCTATACAGGCTCTCTCTTTATTTGTTGAAAGAAAACCTCAGTTGTTCCATTGTTTTCACGATTGAAACTTGCTGCCTCACTCTTCAGGTGAGATATTCCAGCAGAATCGGAAACATCATGACAGGGGGTTTTATGAGGAAGGAGCCTCTGAATTCAACTAAGCTGCATCAACATCCAGAAGTGGTACCCCTCTTCACTAGAGAAAATTGGATGCCTTTCCTTCAAAATTTTCATGGGTATGATGATGAAGTCATAGAGGAATTTATATTGTCTTTAGAACCTCACTCAAAAACCCATGCCTCTGTTAGTTTCGAGGGTCTAACTATAGAAATCATCCCATAGGTCATCAACAGGATTATAGGTCTACCACTTGGACTACCCTGGAGCAAGGAAGAATAACAACTCGATCAAGTTGCCAAGAAGACCTTTTTACAGCCTAATGAACATCTTGTGGAGGACAAGAATGGAATCAGGAGAACAAGTATACCTTATCCATTGGATGAGGTCAGTTATCAGATTATCAAATACATCTCCTGTGAAGGAAGATACAACATAGTTGATGGGTACCATTTCAGACTGTTACATGAACTCAGATATGGCATGGACCTTCCTGCATCCAGAAAACTCAGTATTCCATATTTCCTCCTCCAATCCTTAATAGAATCTAGCATCAAATTGAAGGCAAGGGTTCTAGACCAATTAGCTCACCATGGGCTAATTAAATTTTTGGTGGAGGATGACCTCCACACTTTCACAATCCCCATAGCCTCGGAAATTTTCAGAAACATCATTAAAGATATATAAAACTCTCACCTATGACCTTAGTCCGTCTAAAAGTGAAGAGGAAGAACAAAAAGGAGAAGTTGAGAAGGGAATCCATGAAGAAGAAAAGAACACTCAAATGGAAGAAGATAAATGCCACACAGGGAAAGGAGGGAACCAGATAGAAAAAGGGAAACATGACACCACCAAGGATGAGCCAAAGCAAAGAAGAAGAAAGAATCAAAAGCAAAAAAGGTAAGACCACAAAAGAGAAAAATAAGAGGCCAAGAACTGAGAGGGAGAATCCTAAGATAGTTCAGAAAAAGGCTGCCATAGGAAAAGCAGAAGCTAAGCAAGTAGAGGAGCAAACAAAATTAGAAACAACAGAAGAAAAACGAGCAGAAATAGGAAAAATAGCAGATGAAGAAGAAGAAGCAAAGTAGGAAGAAGATTCTCCTAAGACACTAGCAAGAGAGGTAACAACTATTCTTGCTGCACTTAGTACTCCAGCCAAGCCCAAAGGAAAAAGGAAGAGACAACCATCTATGTACTTCAAGGCTCGAAAGAGCACCAAAATAACGATGGTGAAGCCTCAACTACCTTCAAAGGAGCCCATCAGTTAGAAATAATGGAGAAATGGTTATGTGGTTGTATCGTATCTCCTCAGTTTAGGATTAGTTCCTAGAGTTTAGGAGGTTGTTTACAACTACGTATTTTTCAGTGATGTAATTAATATTGTAATATTCATTTGATGGCATGTAGAGTGAATGTGAGAGAGAGTCTCCTCTTTGCTTTGAGTGCAGTCTCCCAGGTGTCGTACACACCTGTGAGCTACAACTCCTTCATTTAATTCAAAGTGTGATTTTTATCTTGGTATCAGAGCTGAGGATAGAGATAGCCTCAATTTGTTTTAGGGATGTACCATTAGTTACATTTCTATAGTGGTAGGAGTACATGTAAATGTGTCTGTGTGATCAGGTGGAACTGCAGTAACACCTGGAGTGAAAAAGACGTCAGATGACTGATCATCTCTTAGCCGAAGGAAGGGTTGGAGCGGAATTTTTTTTTGGGGGGAAGGTGCTGCAATTAGCGCGAGATTTTAAGTAACAGTCGCGCCATTAGCGGGGGTTTGAGGCTAAAAATCGTGCCAGAGAAAAGTACGACCAAATTGGCACGGATTCATGGCTGTTAAGCGTGACAAAATTCGTGAACATCATAAATTTTCATTTTCCGCAGTCAGCGCGGGTTTGGCGTTTATTAGAGCGCCAACCCTTTCTATTTGAAAATCTGCAATTTTTTTGTTATAGATCAGGAGTGGCCCAGTGGAGGCACGTGGAGATTCTGCTCAGTGGCAGCAGATTTGATTTGCTCGGTGGTGGCGAATTCAAGATCCTTGATCAGCTCGGAGGTAGCAGATCAGATCTGCCCGGTGGTTGCGAATTGGGGTTCCGTGATTGGACCTACCCGGTGGTGGCGAATCAGAGCTCTGTGATCTGCTCGGTGGAAGCAAATCAGTGTTTTGCCCAGTGGTGGCGCAGTGCAGCTCCTTGATCTGTTTGGTGGAAGTAGATCGCCCTTGCCCAGTGGTGGCGTGTTGGAGCTTGCTTGTTGATTTGTTCGGTGGTAGCAGATCGGTTTTGCCTGGTGGTGGCACAGTGAAGTCCCTGATCTGTTCAGTGGCAGTAGATCGGATTTTCCCGGTGGTGGCACAATGAAGTCCCTGATCTGTTCGGTGGCAGTAGATCAAACTTGCCAGGTGGTGGCACAGTGAAGTTTCTGATCTCTTTGGTGGTAGCAGATCGAACTTGCCTGGTGGCGGCCAATTGAAGTGTTTAGTTGGGAGAAAATGAAAAACAGTTTGGAATCATACCTCCAAGAGTCTGGCAAGCTGGATGGAACAAACTTCTCCAACTAGAAGTTCAAAATGCAAACTTTGCTAGAGAGTGCGAATGCATGGTTGATCGTCTTGGGAAATGAGCAGAGCACTGGAACACCGGCCGAAGAACAAGATTGGGATAAGAGAGAAATAAAGGCGAAAGTGATACTGAAGATGTCTATCAAAGACAACATTATCCACCATATCAAAGATTGCAAGTCAGCCGCGGATATATGGACCACAATCAAGAATCTCTACGAGACACAGAACACAAATCGTGTTCTGGCACCCAAGGGAAAATTGTTTGCATTAAAGATGGATGAGAAAGAATTTGTTGGTGGATTCATGGCCAGAGTCAAGGATCTGACAGACAAATTGGGAGCCATTGGAGAGAAGGTATCAGATTCAGATCTGGTTACACTTACACTGAACAGAATGACCAATGAATATCAGACATTCATCTCAGGGTTGTCAGGGAGAGAAAAAGATCCCTCATTAGATGACCTGACAGTGATTCTGCTCCAGGAGGAGGAATGACGACAGAATCTGAAAACTCAGATCAATGACTTAGCTCTGATGGCAAAGAGGTGACAGTACAGAGGAAAGCGGCACTAGCACCAACATCAGCATCAGCAACCGCCACAACAACAGTAGAAAGGGACCAACTCTTTGCAAAAGAGACCATTCAGAGGTATAGTGGAGCGCCCCCTCCGTTACATCAATTGCATAGTGGGGGTGTCACAGGGGGTTTGAGAGAGGAAGTTAGCCCCCCTCTATGGGGTCCGGGGTAGCACCCCAGGGGAATTTTTCTTTTTTGGACCCTATATTACGTGGGTGAACCGACCTATTGTTTTGTGCATGGTTTTCACACATGATTTTCAACGTGATGGTTTTCGGCCCGTGGTATTGGATGCTTCGGCATGTATATATAGTTATTGTAACATTGAAAGGAATATAATAAAAAATCAATCTAGTAGTCCCAGTTTTGGGATCCACAGAAAAGTCTCTGTCTTTATTTGTTTTATGTGTTATGCTCTCACCTTTTTTTATTTTCTATTTTTTAGAATTTGTATGTAGGTAATTTCTGTATGGAGTTAAAACCTACAGGCTTGGCAATGGCATAGGCAGTTCAAGATCTGATATATTTTCCAAAACCTTGTTATATTTTTGGAAAATAAAAAAATATATACGACCACAATTTTCTCCATAGAAAAGTGTCCCACAAGAAGACTATAGTGCGCCTCCCAAATGAACTTGGCATACTCGTTTCAACAAAAACAAAAGTGGCCCAGGTAGCATAATTATGCATCCTGGAGGTGGAAATCGAGAACTTTCTTTCCATGCACTAGCATCTGGTATGTGGTGGCTAATTCCTAATTAATTTTGTACAGTTACAACCATCCAAAGGTCTCATGACCACAAGAGTTGAACACGGTATTATATGCTACAACTCAGGACCTACAGAGGCAATTTGCAACATGGTTGGTGCTACCATTTTTGTATTTAATGTTCAAGTGGAATCGTTGCATATATGTATACTAATTATAATGGCGATCATCCTGCAACTTCCCTTGTTTCTATATAAACGTAAGAGGTCGACGATCAGTGTGGATGATGATCTACTTCCTTAAAATGTAAAATTTTCATTGTCGTAAATCCTACACATTATAATAGATGTCTTTGTCATAGGTTAGTTACTTGTAAATTGTATCGATACGTGTCTCACTATGATAGGCCATTGGATGCCCATGTTGGGTGAGGACTACACCAGTAGCATAGTCACAGGCATTTTTCTCAATTTCAAATGGTTGTTGCAGGTCTAGAAATGTGAATACAAGTGTAGAGTAGAGGTGATGCTTTAATTCAACGAACGCCTTCTATTGGGACTCAGACCAAGAAAGCTTCGCTTTCACTCTACCCTTAGTAATATGACTCAAAGGCCAAGTGAGATGAGAGAATCACAACATGAACCTCCAATAAAAATTTGCAAGGCCCAAAATGTTGCGAAGTTTTGTTAGAGTGGTCGAGACTAGCCAATCCTTAATGACTTGGATCTTAGCCGGATCCACATTCATGCCTTGCTCATCTATGATGTAACCTAGATACTGGACCTCGCTAGTGCCAATTTAGGTGCATTTCTCCAAGTTGGCACACAATTTTTTCTATCGTAGGGTTTAAAGGAGTTATCGAATGTGTTACAAATTCTTCTCCAAACTCTTGTTGAAGATGAGGATTTCATCTAGATAAACAACCACGAACGAGTTTGTGAAGGGTCGCAAGATGTCATCCATCAACCTCATAACAGTAGTAGGGACATTTGTCAACCCGAAGGGCATGAATATCCATTCAAAAAGTCCTTCCTTGGATCTGAAGGTGGTCTTCCATACATCTGTGGGCTCTATTGGAACCTGAGGATAGCCAAACTTCATATCGATCTTGTTTAAATACTTGACCCCCTTAATCTAGTCTAGAAGGTCATCAAAACATGGGATTGGATACCTATTCCTAACAGTGATTTCATTTAGTGCCTAATAATCAACTCAGAGCCTCCAGGTCATATCCTTCTTTTGTACCAATACAATCATCCTCTCACAGGGTGAGGAACTTAGTCGAATGTGCCCTTTTTGCATCAACTCTTGGATCTATCACTTGATATTTTCTTTTTTCTAGAATTGAGCAGTGGTAGATTAACCCATTAGGCACAGGTGCTCCAGGAGTCAAATCAATCGAATGCTTGACCTTACAGTGCAAGGATACCCGTTTGGGTGAGGTGAAAATGTCCATGTATTCTTTCATGACATTATCCACCTGATTCTACTACATGGAGGAATGCTTCTCAAGGGCCATGGATGTGCCCACGATCTTCCCCTTAATTTGAGAGTGAATAAAAAAGAAAACAAATTTCTCAATCTGTGAGATGATCTTACTGCATTTCTTAGAAGAGATCAAAGAGATGGTGATAGGTGGGGCTACCTCTTATATTCTGTATAACTTATTGCCCAAAGCAATAATAACAATGTGAGGCTTAGTCTCATAAATAACATGGAGGTTCAACAATTATGGTTGGCCTAATAATACATCACAAACTTCAAGAGGAGTAACATCACACGTTACCTCATCTGTGAAGGACTTGATGTTGTAGGGAAGGTGACACTACTGGTTGACGCGAAAATCTCGCCCTTGGTGAAGCCACCTGCTGGTGTACAATTATGGATTTGGTATGGTTGGGAGGCCCAACCAATTAATGAACTCTACTAAAATGAGGTTATTTTGGCTTCCACTGTCGACAAGGAATCGCGACAGAGAACCCTTCACTCACGTCTTTGAGTGGAGGAGATGCCCCCCCTCATCTAGATCTTTGAGCTCAATCTTCTGGACTTTGGTGCTAGCAATGGTAGCATTGGGCTCCACATCAATAATATACCTCCCTTTGTCATTCCATTTCTTACGTTCTGATTGAGAGCTAGAACATGAATATGACTCTGCATCCTTCAGCTCGACAACCAGTGACTGCTTGGCTCGACACTCACTTGTTTTGTGAGTGAGGATCTTATGGAATTCACACAAATTTCTTGTTTCCTTCTCTATCATCATGGTATTGTTCTTCTTTTGTGGCTTCAATGGATTGTCCTAGGTCACCCCACCTTGCCTTTTTCCTTTATTCTATGGTTTGGGGGCACCTTTGCCTTACTTCAGATTCACATATCCAAAGTCTTGCTTCTTTTGTTTAAATTGATTCTCGATGTTGACAATGTATCAATAGGTGGTGTCAAGCGAACTCCATCTCGTCCTTGATGTATTTGTGTACACAACATTGGTATTTGCGTAACAAATGCCACTGATAATCATTAATGCCCAACTTTGTGTTAAGAGTATGAAAAATATTTTTGAACTCCAGCATGTCTTGTTCTACTCCCTACCACAGTGTGGTCCACTTTATGTACTTATCTTCATAACTCCCGATAGGGTAATACTGTTCCTTGATGGCATCTCAGAAAAAATTCCAAGTGGGTGCAATTGAAAATAGTGAGGTTTCCTTCTCATCCCTCTACTCATAATAGGTTTCCCACCAGACCCTTATGTGGTGGGGGGGGGGGGGCCTTTGAGGAGGGCAGAAGTAACATTTTCCCTATTAGAAAATCATGAACCAAAAAATATCCTTCCAACATATTTAACCATTTATCTAAGGTATCTTCATCTATCTGGTCTTCAAATATGTGAATGTCAAAGTTGACTTGTACCTTAAAGGGAGTGGCACCTCCAAAGTGGATGTCGAATGAAGATGCATCGCCTATGGGCACCTGCTGAAGGAATTGGGCAAAGTTATCCATCATTATATTCCTTTGTCACTTTAGGGTTTCTTCAAGCAATATTTTGAAAGGATTTCATGCTCCCTCATCTTTCTTTTCTTCTTCCATGGGAGGTTGTCGGGGTCACCGAGACTGATCTTGAAAAGGTTTAACCAATTCGAGCCCTAACTCCTTATACCTCAACCTTGTTGGGCACATGCATAGAAAGACATAGAAAGAGCAAACCACTATAATACCATTGATCTAGATTTATGAAGGAATGAACTGAAATACAAAGATAAACAAAAATAAAAAGATATAGCGAAAACATAACTTCAATTAATTAATAACAAATATGGAAAATTGTTTACATGCATAATGGACATAAACTAGCTCAGGCTATCGTAGCTTATCTTTGAGAAGAGATTTGACAGCTACATGGCTTTTGAATTATGTTATAATGAGTCTCCAAAGCCTATTTATTACTGACAAATAATGGAAAACCTTAAACATCCAAAAACCTAAGCCCAGGAGATAAAGCACTGAAAGTATGTGGGTCTTGTTGGGGTAATTTCGTATATCAACTTCCGAAGGTCATAAATTTTGTATACCATCTTTGTTTGATGCGTGTAATACCTCGTTACAAACATCTATCTGAGGGCTACAACTTTTGACCACAAAAATTTACTAGTTTTTTAAAAAATGTCGTTTAGTGCCTCAAAATGGATCTAGAGGTTTAGGACATGAAAACTGCTAAAAATAGTAAATATGTGCTACAATTAATGAAACTGAAAGAAATAATGGCAGGGATCTAGGTGCCATAGGTGGGAGGCCACCAATATCCACCTGGATCAATGTCATGGAGTAGGGAGCACAACATGAGTCTCCCTATTGGTAGTTGAGTTTCAAATGACTTGCATATGATCAATGAGACATTGTACTTAGTGCACAGAACCCAAGTGTTGACATGAGGCAATGAACAAAGGAACATACCCAACAATACTTAGACAAGGACACATAGGAAGTTGGAATGGAGTATTGTGACCCTCCAATAGTTGTGAACTTTTGTAGGAAAGTGATGGGTGTATTATTTTCATCTTAGTGCAAAACATCTTCAAAAGTTGGGTTGCACACCAAAGGAAGTTAGGTTGGTCCTTAGGTACCTTATCACACAAAAAATGATGAATATGATGTATGGCTGCAACCTTAGGAATGGAAGGTGGGTTTACCACATCAATTCAGTAAATTGTGATTCAATGCCTTGATAAGAAGGTGTGCAGCAGTTGGATTGATAATTGTTGTGCTATAGAGGAAGACAATCTACATAGAGTAATGCAAATGGATAGTTAGGTAACTTGACAGTATTTTGATACATTGAGTTGAGAGAAAAGTTAGTATACTTGGTAAAGGATAAGAACTTGCCTTATGTGAGCTTAGAGGTTGAATAGAGAGATAGAGTTGTGCATCAAATACCTAAGAATGGCATGGGGAAGCACATATGAAGACTTGTACAAAATAGATGGATTAGCTACGCAATCGGCCCAAGAATTGAGGTACGTGATGTGCAAAGGCATGATGGAACAATCATAGTAGAGGTGTGCATAAGAAAATTCAACATGGTTCAGTGTTTGGACAGAGTGTGTACAAGATAGTGGCAGTATCAGGGAAATGATGCCACAATAGAGTTTGTTGAGACTAACTTTTGGTGGAGACTGTTCAGGTGTTGGCTGTAATGCAATTGAGTTTTTCTAAGGAAACTGGGGTTTCCAATGGAGAGATAAATTTTCTAAATATAGACTTTGGGGTTTCCAATGGAGAGATAAATTTTCTAAATATAGACTTCATGGTTTCCAATGGAGAGATTCATAAATGTTAGAAGTGTGGAATTTGAGGTTTCGAAAATGCTTGAGTTGTGGATGGAGGCATAAGTTTAGGGTCATAGTAGTGACCAAGTAGCGAAACTTGTGAGATGATTTAACAAGTAGGTTTGGTGAGATGAAGGGTCATATGAGAGAGTGATGCCAGTTCATATTAGGTAGAGAAGTTGGACAAATTGAGCATGATCGACTTTGCCAAGAGTTCTTTTTTTTCTAGAATTGACAATTTTTCCTATAAATCTTTGTATAGGTTTGGTGAGATGAAGGGTCATATCAGAGAGTGATGCTAGTTCATATTAGGTAGAGAAGTTGGACAAATTGAGCTTGATCGACTTTGCGAGGAGTTTTTTTTCTTTCTAGAAGTGAAATTTTTTCCTATAAATTTTTGTATCTTGTTATGTTGAGAGATATCTCTATTTTGGAATAGGATTTTAAGACTTTAATTTAACTATTAATATTTATTAAGTGAATGATAGCAATTTAACCTCCATTGAATATTCGTAACCGTATCTATAAATCAAAGGCTGAAATCTATTTCCTAATTAGTTATCATTTTTTACCCTTTTAATAAAATTCATTAATTAAAAAAATATAAATATGACAAGTGCCATATGAAATTGAGTTGTGTGTTTTCGGTATTATAAATTGATAAATCATGTACTTTTACAAAACTTATTTATAAATCAAGAATCTCCATAAAAAAGTAAGTTGAATCCATATGTTAGAAATTATGTTAAACTTTTTAAATTATATAATATAATTAACTTATATATTAATTTCTTATCATTAACAATAATTATATTTACAATAAAATTATAATTTAATTAATTTTTATTACCATTTAATTCATTTAAATACAATTTTATAATAAGTCTGGTTGATGTGCAACCCAACCATGCTGATGTTGCATGTTGATGTTGAATGATCGTGTAATTGACTAAATGTTAGAAATATAACATTGAATAGTTATACTAAGTAAAATATGGCTAAATGTTGAGGTCCAACGGACTATTAGGCACGGCTGGGCATATGTCCATATGTCTGCATGACGTCAGAATTGAACAAGTGTGCTCAAGGCTGAGTACGGATAAACCTGGACTGAGGTTCGGACAGGCTAAGTTTCGCGAGGGTGGAACCACCAAAATGAAACGTTAAGCTATCGAGCGACTGTAGTGCACCGAGTCCGTGAACAACCGTAGCGCACATGGACGGCGTAACAGGTTATTTCATGACGGCAATGCTTATACTTTAATTGTTCACTTATTTTTTTTAACAAAGAATTCACTATATTTAATAGAAATTTGACTTACATCACATCTTGTCTTAAGCCAGCATATTATATTTGGATTCCAATGATCGCGAAAGGTTTTAACTTTTGACCTTAAAATTCATACACTAGATTGCAGGTCAGTTATTTAATCGCCATCTCTATCTAAGGGATTCCCCTACATATTTTTCCTTCCAACGACCATATGTTTTTTTCGTTGCAGTGTAAGATTTACAGAATGTCCACCTATTACTATCGTGACAGAGACTCATGCATATCGATCGGCTTCTCATTTCTTCCCTCTTCTCAATTTCGAACCAATACACTGATTGAAAAATGTAAGAGTCGTAAATACCGTTGATTGGTTTGATCATCTGTATTAATCATACGGATTGATCGCTTTGATGTTATGACATTTTCTTCATCTCTCTGGTGGGTCTGTCAAATTTGATGAATAAAAGAGAAATCTCTATCTATAAAATATTCCAAAAATCTACCAATAATGCTCATCTCAACCGTCACAAAATCTATGACATATCAACGTTGATAAACTCCATGAAATCTTTACTGACAAGACTATTGTTGATGACTTTCTTGCCTACTGCAACCTTTTTTGATACCCCTGTTGTCGAGAACTTTTTTTTAACGAGTTTGCCAATGGCCTCTGGTCAAAAGCTCCCTTGTGGACCACCTCTCCGCTAATGACACCTTTCTTGAAAACTTCATTGTCGACCACAACTTTATCATCGATGCCCTTTCAGTAGCTCCCTTGTTGACCACATCTCCGTCGAGGATGCAATTGTCAATTCTATATCGAGGATGCAATTGACAACTCCATCATCGGCCATCTCTATGTCAGCGACTTCTTTATCAACAACTCTCTGATTGAAAGGTCCCTTATTGGTGCTTCCCTTGTCAGTGAACCCCTCATTAATGAAAGTCGTGTTGACAACAACACTACATTAGTTACCGAATCAGTGTTTGATTGGAGCTTTTGCTGGTCCCATTGATTTTGTTTGTCATATACGTCATAATCCAGCAAATTAACTCCCGCCATGACAATGCACCTAAGTGATGCACCTCGGTGTCTCTTGGACTAAAACTAATAGTTTAATTGCCTCTTCTAATTGATGTGTAAGAGTTTCTTGTTATAATTAATAAAGAGGGCGGACAATGTAAACATATGTAATATGTAATGTCCTACCAACCTACAAAGAAAACAAAGGAATACAACTATACCCCTTGTACGAGCGCTTTGGTTTAGGGGAAGAGAGTAGCACACATGTCCCCAGTTACACAAATTTCCAATTCCATATCATAATCTCTAGTGCCCTTTTTATTCTCTTTTGACGGAGAAAATTGTAAAGTCATTTTACAAAGTGATCAAAAATTGTTTAGGTTTTTTTGTGCGTAATTTTACTTGATGTTTTTATTTCTCATGATCTAGCCAGCGGCACACTATTTAAATCATCCACCATATTGATGGTAACAAATCCATATGGTGCTGCGACACTATTTAAGTCATTCATCACATTTCCTCCACTAAATTAATGGTATCATATCCATTTGATGCTCACATATGTGCCTTAACCATCTATCCCCTTATCGTAGTAGGCATAATAGCTTCCCTTGTGACATTGTGGTATCAACTATATGCTACAATTGATTACAGGCTTATAGAACTCGCCCTCTCTCTCATTTTATGGTATTTTCTTAGGCCATTTGCGTATTGCGAGTCATACATTTCTTTACACAATTGGCTCATTACAATAGCAAGTTTTCTCTTTTTTTTTCTTCTTGAATCATAGAAATGAGTGTTGTTTATTAAAAATCTAGAAGTAAATTATGGCTACATGAACCTAAAACAACGTTGTCTCTTTAATGGAGTAATTTATTTGTGAGACCTCAAATGACACCAAAAATATAGGGAGGACAAGTGTAACAACATAGAGGTGATTTTCCATATAAATAAAATAAAACCAATGTCATGGACACATATTCCAAGCTAAATGGTAGGCAAACATTATAGTGGACATCACTTGCGGTAAATTAATGAATATGGAAATTGTCAAAGGCAAGAGGCAATAAATGACATTTAATTATGAAAATAAAAGGAAATAGGAGAAAAGGAAGATGAAGAGACACAAATTTCTATGCAAGAGAAATTAGAGGAAAAATAAAGGTAAATGAGGAAAAAAGAGACCTCAATGATAAAAAACATGAAAGAAACAATTGACAACTTTTGTCAGTTCATTTTTGGTTCTCTCCTTTCACACTCTAATTCTCCCATACACTCTTGCACACCTAGACCATTCTTATATAATTATTGGAGCACCCTAGCAGTCACCTTGGATTGGAGAAAGAAAGAAAAGGAAAGAAGGGAAGCACAATGAGACAGTTGGATCAACAACTACAAGAGGCTTGCTTTGTAGGTAACAGGTTGCACATGTGATGCCCTTGTTGTTTTTTGGATGCATGATATATGCATGTGGTTCCTCGGTTATGTTTTCTCATTGGCATGGAGATATTTTTGGATTGACAATGATTCTAGTCTTACCTTGCCATTTCCTGGATAGCCATGATGTGGTGGATTTCCCATTGGTTTTTCAAATTGGTTCTCAAGTTTCCTATGGCTATATGATGGAACAAATTCTCTGGAGCCATGAAATAACTTGGGTTCCCTAGGGGTTGTGCATTGAGTTAATAGTCCCTAGAGGCCGTGGGTTGAGTTACTAATTATTGGAGCCATCGACAACTTGGGTAGAGACCAATCTGGTTGATGTTAGTGATTTTTGGATTGTATAGGTGAAATCACAGTGGTTGAGGGTTGAGGTAGTTTGGCCTCTGGAACCCCTGGTTGGTTTACTTTTGTTTAACCCTTATGATCACACATTCATGTTTGGAATATTCCGTAGGGGTGATTGGTTGAAAGAGAGATTTGGTTCAGCCCAATCTATGATTGGGTGGTATGTGGAAATCCACGACTTGGTTGGAATTTTCATATATTGATATGGGCTATTTCCTTATTGTGATCTATGAGCACTTGTACTAGTCATTATGGTGATCTTATGGCCAATTTTGTATAGTTTCTACTCTCGTTATATGCTAGATATATGCCTAGTTTTGTGATGTGCACTAGCTATGACTCTTGTTCATTATTTTATATGTTACTAGATGGTTGTTGAACGCATGGGTTAACAAGTGTTATCACAACTAGCTTGAAAATGCATTTAGCATTTTTGTCAATTGTCAGATGAAGTTCAAAATTTTATGATTAGATAAGCATTCATTACCTGTAACATATATGTTTGACGAAATGTCTATCTCGCATTAGGCATGCCTAGGTCAATATCTTGCTGAAGATTTTATTGTTTAGGATTTTTATAATTATTTTCATGATTCTAGAAAGTTATAGGCGGCTCTAGATAGTGGTCTAGAGAATATACTGAAAAAGTGGCATAGATCTCGTGAATGCTAGCTTTGAACTAAGGAATTTAGTTCATAACTGCATGAATGTAGTCCTATGGGTGTGATTATAGCCTCCTAACCACATGCATGAAGTGTTATGGGTGCAGTTGGGGAGTAAATGTGGAGATTATGGTGTATATTTGCAACTCTTGATGGAGCTTTAATTAAAATCACGAGACACAAAGCTACTCTACTCCTATGCAAAATTCAATTCACAATTTAGAACATTAATCACAAATATGCAATGAGAAATAACACACATGCACATAGTATTCTTTTTAGGGGAAAGAAATCTGCTAAAACCCCTATCCTTGATTGCATTAATCCGATGAATAGAGATGTATTACAATTTCTTTTCTCAACCAAGTAGAACCTGCAAGTGAGTAATCTATCTCTTTTCTCACTAAGAAGATTTGACTCAGACTTAGTCAATTTATGGCTATGCTTGAGCCCCTATTTCCTTGCGTAATTCCTTGAGATATTAGACCCCTATTATTTGGGAAATTCGTGAAATTGATTGTGTAATTCCAAAGGTTGATCATCTGATTGCATACAACACCTGTACACTTAAGACTAATCTACACCTGATGTTACACTACCTTGGAATCTCCACCACAACTAGTGAACTTGAACTCTCTACATGCACTAGCTAGTTTGGGCTAATTGATCAATTAACTAAATGATCACTGAGACCATCCACTAGTTCCTCCAACCGTTGGAACTAGTTTAACTGAAAACAACTTGAAATAACTCACCTTCATTGCTATAAATTAGCAATCACACATGCTTAACTCAACTCTAACTCCTCCCACTCGAATTTACTGAGTAAAATGGGTGACACAAGACATGTTGCAGAAGTTATCTACATCCAAGTTGTCTGCTCATGTGAATATTCAAATTTTCTCAATTTATAAGGAAATATCAAATTTAGGATATCTTGATGCATTTTTCTGCACTCCCTCTGAGTAAGAAATGGATTATCAACCATTTGTATCCTTCACATATGGAACTTGAACTTCCCCCTTGACAAGGCCTTGCCAAAATGTCAACAACTTGTTCCTCTATCAGAATGTATTGTAGCAACATTATCCACCTCTACACAAAGTATCACAAATGGTGATATCGGATATCTATATGCTTGGATCAATCGTGAAATACAAGATTCTCAAATATCTTGATGAAATTTTGATTATCACAGTATATCATAGTTGAATATGTTATCTCACCAAATAGTCGTATATGTATCTTTCTCATCCAAATCACCTCACATGTTGCTTGACTTGCAACCATGTATTATGCTTCTCTTGAGCTAGCACCACAGATCTTTGCTGATTGTTGTATGAGAAAACCGATGCACACCCAACATTGATGTACTCTTTCATTTAGATGGACTCCCTGCTCAATCTGCATCTCTTAAGCCACACAACTTTGCTCCCTCTATCCATGACTCCATCTCTACCATAATCCAAACTTGGTAGTGCCTTCAAGGTAACATAAAACATGCTTAAGTGCCTTCCAAAATAATTTGGTTGAATTAACCATAACTTGGATTAGTTGGTCGATTTCATAGCACATGTCTTGTCGTGTGTTCACAATGTACATTAGTGAACCAAATAGTTTTTGATAAATAATAGCATCCACTTCTTCACCTGAAGTGGAATCCTCCTTCCTCTAGTTCGTCACTAGAGGTGTCTCCATGGGTTTGTCGAATTTTCTCTACAAATCAACTACCTCACAGATATCATGTAGAAATTTCACCTACAGATCCAACTGATATAAGCAGTGTACTAAAGCATAATACTAGATCTACATCTACCATAACTTAGTAGAATATTAATTGAACGTGAGCAACATCAAGCATGAATAGATACAACTGAGAATGAGAAGTAATCAACCATAATGCAGAAGATATAACCTGGGGAAAGCACCAACATAAAACCCCATCTCTATATTATCAATCAAGTGGAAATCCTCAACAACAGACAAAAAGAATCATCTCAAAAGCTATCCTGCTCTCCTTGTACTATGATGATGTAGCTCATGGACTACCTAGGCATATATATATAGGCTACACAAGTCCTCTGAGCTCCTATTTCCTTGCGCAGTTTTGATTGGGGTGCAATGTCATAACATGTGTGAATTGGCCATATCATACCTGTTGTAACCTCAGGTCCAACTATGCAATCTAGAAGGAATAATATTCCTTCTGCAAGCAAGGAATATTCACAAGGAATATCCTAGTAACTGATAGTACACTGTCCCTCCATCTAATCTCAACTACGTCTTTGTTTGAACTGACATGCATGAGTTATCCATGAGTGAATCTTCAATTATCTAAAAATACTAGTTGTTACATGCATGCAAGCATTAACAAACCGAATCTCATTAATTTAACAACTTGTTAAATTAATCTAACTAGACTTGACTCAGTTAACTGAGCCAACTAATTTCAACTCATCCTCATCTTTTAACTAGTGGTTAAACCCCTCAATCAAGGGAGAAATTGTTGCATGTCCTCACATAGACTTCAAGTTCATAATTCCTTAACTAATTAACTAAAACTAAATGAATTAATTAATTTACAAACTGTTGTTTATATCAAATTCGAATTTTACTTCCTATTTCTAATGCAGGGGCTGACTAAAATAGGAATCCACACTGAATTGCTAAAAATAGAACTTCTATTTTTAGCACTTCCATTTTTCATTCCCTGTTGCCCAATCCAGCACTGATGCCCAAACTGCCATTTTTAGCAGTGCTATTCTTATCACTTCTACTTTTAGTAATTTCTTGTTGCCATTTTTCAACACTCCCTCTCAACAAGAAAGGCTTCCTCTCGAACCTAATCCTGTACCTTCAGAATGTTCTGCATGCAACACATCTACAAGTGTGGTTGCTCCAGCAATTCTTAGAACAAAAACACTCCCAACTGACCTCTATGTTGGGCTAGAAACATACTCTGATGTTGAAGCTCTACCTGCTGCTTACAAGTGCTCCCTCTTTGACTTCTGTGCTATTCCAACATCTCCATGCATCTCGCACTATTGCACACCTCTCTGTGCTACCCTACACTGTGAAACACGCTTATGCCTCTCACATTGCTATAGCGTGCTAGCACTACACAGTCTTGGGACTCCTGTACTATAGCTCTCTCTACCACTCCATTCGTATCAGTCTCTACCCACTCAGCCAGTCCCGCTACTGCTCGTCGGGGCTCCTGTAGCAAAGTCAAATCGAAGAGGTTGGGTACCTCAAGGATCCTGCCCCTATTCCAGCCTTCTTGGGATGATCACTCCACGTCACCCCACCTCCTACCTGGAGGTATGGATGAATGTGATCCCTCTACCCACCTGGCTCAAAATTTTGCCCTACTAGAGGTCTCTGCATGAGTAGATGTCTCTACTCAATCTACACTCAGCTTCTCTAGTTGTGGCTACTCCACAACCTCCTGAAGCTACTTCACCAATTGTGGCTCCACCACAATCGTCTAAGACTTTTTCTGGCGCTCCATGTTGAGAGGTAATATACTCTCCCTCTCAACTGCTAAGTCTCCATCAGTTGCGTTGTTGCTCAAGGCCTTTCATGCATCTTGAACATCAAGAGCATACAGGTTCTTGACCGGCAAACCAATCTGCTTCGCCTGTCTAGTGATGATGCGTCTAAGGAAAACCTTTCCCTTACTGAAGACTACATCATAGCCTCTGTCTTCCAACATGGCGATTGACACAAAGTTTCTCTTTATTCCTAGTACATACTTGACATCGGTCAAGGTAACGTGAGCTCCATGCTCCCTCTGAAAAATAATCATGCCTACACCTGAGACACTATACTTTTCATCATTACCCATCGCTATGAGTATCTAGAGATCTTTCTCCTCCAAAGTCCTAACCAAACTCTTGTCACCGGTCATGATGAAAGAAGCTCCACTATCAAGAAACCAACCACTTCCCACCATGGATGAAACCATGCATGCGAAGAGTGTGAAATCCAACTCAAACTATGAAGCAATTGCCTCACCTTCAGATTCTTCCCTGGATCGCTTCTTCGATTTCCTCAGAGGACAATTTGTAACAAAACGGCCCACCTCATGACAATGAAAGCATCACACTTTCGATTTGTCAAACTTCTTCCCACCATGGGAAGAACTGGACTCGGAAAGAGAAACCTTCTCCTTCCCCTTCTTCGCCTTACTCACTAAGGCATAATTTTCTTCATTGCCCATGGATGAAGAACCATCTCTGGTGCTTCTTCTTATCTCCTCCTGCATCTAATCTGACCAAATTCATTCCCAATCTGGCAGTCTCTCTCTTCCATTAACCGAGTCCTGGTAGCTATGCCAGATATTAGGAAGACCGAGGAGTGCAAGACTCACCATGTCATCATCAGAGGTCATGATCCCTACACTTCCAAGCTCATCCCTGCATGAGGTGAGCATGTTCAGATACATAGAGATCGTGTCACCCTTTTGACACTTGATCTTTCAAATATTGTCCTTTAGTGCCAGCTTCCTCCAATCACTGCTATTCTCATAAATATCTTTCAATGTTTTCCACATTGAAAATGGAGTCTCCTTCCCATGGAGGCTCAAGATAATGTGATCTTGAACTCCCTCCAAGAGGATTCTCCTAGCTCTAGCCACACACTTCTTCCATTCTACGAGTTGAGTAACATCAATTGGCTTCTGGACTTCCTGATCTATGAAGTCCTTTAGACCATTATCCTCTAATACTGCCTCCATGCGATCCTTCCAGGCTATATAATTCGAACTACCATCAAGGGCATATTCGAGTCTCAAACCATAGAACACGATCGATGAAATAGATGTGATAAGAACTCAATTCAATATTCAGAAACCACAAACTTCAACTTCTCCCTTTTTGTATATTTTTCTTCCTTAATCGCCTATGCTCTGATACCATGTAGAATTTTCTCTACAAATCTGCTAGCTCACTAATATCATGTAGAAATTTCACCTACAAATCCAACCAATATATGGAATGTACTAAAGCATAATAATAGATCTACATATACCATAAACTTAGTAGAAGATTAATTGAACATGAGCAACATCAAGCATGAACAGATATAAATAAGAATGAGAAGTAATCAACCATAACACAGAAGATATAACCTAGGGAAAGTACCAGCCTAAAACCCCATCTCTGTATTATCAATCAAGTGGAAATCCTCAACAACATACAAAAAGAATCAACCCAAAAGCTATCCTGCTCTCTCTGTACTCTGATGATGTAGCTCATGGACTACCTAGGCCTGTATATATAGGCTACACAAGTCCTCCAAGCTCCTATTTCCTTGTGAAATTTTGATTGGGGTCCAATGTCATAACATGTGTGAATTGGCCATATCATACCTGTTATAACCTCAGGCTGAACTACGCAATCCATAAGGAATAATATTCCTTCTACATGCAAGGAATATTCTAGCAACTGAGAGTACACTATCCCTCCATCTCATCTCAACTGTGTCTCTGTCTGAACTGACATGCATGAGTTATCCATGAGTGAATCTTCAATTATCTGAAAATACCAGTTGTTACATGCATGCAGGCATTAACAAACTGAATCTCATTAATTTAACAACTTGTTAAATTAATCTAACTGGACTTGATTTAGTTAACTGAGCCAACTAAGTACAACTCATTCTCATGCTTTAACTAATAGTTAAATCCCTTAATCAAAGGAGAAATTGTTGCATGCTCTCACATAGACTTCAAGTTCATAATTCCTTAACTAATTAACTCAAACTGAATTAATTAATTAATTTACAAACTGCTGTTAATATCAAATTCGAATTTTACTTCCTATTTCTAGTCCATCGACTGACTAAAATAGTAATCCACACTAAACTACTAAAAATAGAACTTCTATTTTTACCACTTCCATTTTTCATTCCCTGTTGCCCAATCCAGCACCGATGCCCAAACTACTATTTTTAGCAGTGTTATTTTTAGCTCTTCTATTTTTATCAATTTCTTGTTGCCATTTTCCAACAGGGTTTACAAATATCCATGCTAAATCTCTATAGTATCTCATTCGCATAATTGTCTTGAGACAAAAATAGGTCCCCATCACCTTGACATACTTCCAACCTAAGGAAGTAGTGCATCTGACCGATGTCCATCATTTCAAATTTCCTTGCAAGGTCCTCACAAGATATGATCAAATGATCATCATAACTCAAAATTAAATCATCGACATATAAGACAATAATAAAAAATTTACCTTCTACAAATATGTGATAGAGGTTTGCCTCTGCTTCACTTTTGGTGAAGCCCAAACTAGTTAGATAATTGTTGATCTTGGTGTACCAAGAATGGGGTGCTTATTCAAGACCATACAATGCTCGCTTGAGTCTGTAGACACGAGACTCCTGATCAAATGTCTTGAAGCCTTCTGGTTTCTGGATGTACACCTCCTCCTCAATAATCCCATTTAGAAATGTTGTTTTTACATCCATCTAGTGGATCTTCCATGTCGTTTGCATAACGAGAGTAAGAATTGCTATAATGGATGAATACCTTGCTACAAGAGAAAAGGTCTCCTCATAGCCAATTACCTCAACTTGAGAGAATCCTTTGGCAACAAATATAGCCTTATACTTCTCTATACTTCTATTTGTTGCATGCTTAACCTTGAAGATCTGTCTTGAACCCACAACATATTTATCTATCGGACTTGGTGTAGGTTTTAACCCTGTACAAAAATTACCGGCATACGAATTGTAAATCACAAGAAAAATAAAAATGTGAGAGCATAACACATAAAACACATAAACACAGAGATTTCCCACTAGATCCCAAAACCAGGACTACCAGCTTGATTTTTCATTATATTCCTTTCAATGTTACAATACATATTTATGCATGCCGAAGCATCCAATACCATGGACCGAAAATGATCACGTCCGAAAAACATGTGTGAAAATCATGCGCAAAACCATAGGTGGGTCCACCCAATCTAACATAGGGTCCAAAACCAAAATTTTCCAGGGCGCTGCCCTGGACCCCATAAAGTGGGGTTACGGGTAGCCCTCAAACCCCTTGTTAACTATGTCGAAAGAATATAACACAACCCAAAAATCTCCCACTTGTTGTTTTCTTTCCACAGGGAGCCACAAGAGAGCTTAGTCATTTTTCCAGCCCTGAAACGCCCATTGTTTCTCTACACCAAGAGAACTTCTCAGAGCTCACAGATGTTTTCAATGCATCTGTAGTATTCTTCAAAGTGTCCACCTTTACCAGCAACACCTTTTTGTCTTCTATCATATCCCTCACAAAGTGATACTGAACATCAATGTGCTTTGTCTTTGAATGATAAGCAGGGTTCTTTGCCAAGAAAATTGCACTTTGGCTGTCACAGTCTATCCTTATAGCTCCCTGTACTAACCCCATACTTGAACACAATCTCTGCAACCAAACTGCTTCCTTGCTTGCATGAGTGGCTGCCATGTAATCTGCCGCTGTAGTTGATAGTGCCACTACAGATTGTTTCTTACTCATCCAACTGACTGCACCTCCAAATAGGTTAAACACATACCCACTTGTAAATCTTCTTTGATCCAGATCTCCAGCCCAGTCTGCATCAACAAAACCATGAATATCCAACACTCTATCCAATCCTAGTCTTCCTTGGTAGCACAAACCATAATCACTAGTACCACGCAAATACTGAAAACCCGCTTCACTACTGTCCAGTGCTCCTTCCCTGGTTTTGACATAAACCTGCTCAATACTCCCACTGCATGTGCAATGTCTGGTCTAGTACAGAACATGGCGTACATCAAGCTACCGACTGCACTTGCATATGGAACATGGGACATGTCCTCTTCCTCTTCTTGTGTCTTGGGACACTGTTCAGCAGATAACCTCACACCTACAGGAATAGGAACCTTCACCGGTTTACTATCCTGCATATTAAACCTCTGCAATATTGTCTCGACATACTTCCTCTACCAGAGCTTCCTCTTTGCCCCATCTCTTTTAATTTCCATGCCCAAAATATAGTTTGCAGCACCGAGATCTTTCATGTCGAATTTGGAGGACAATTGGGTCTTCAAATCCTCAATAATTTCTTTGTCATTCCAACAACAACATATCACCCACATACAAGACCAGATAAATAACACGGTCACCAATTAATTTAAAATACACACATGATCTGCTTTGCTTCTGGTGAAGCCAAGTCCCCGTATAAATGTATCAAATTTCTGATACCACATCCTTGGTGACTGTTTTAACCCATATAGAGACTTCTTTAACTTGCATACTAGTTCTTTCTTACCCTTCACCGCAAAGCCTTCAGGGTGCTTCATGTAGATTTCCTCTTCCAAATCCCCGTGAAGAAATGCTGTCTTCACATCCATCTGTTCTACCTCAAAATCAAAAGCAGCAGCAACAGATAAAAGTAATCTAATAGAAGTTACCTTGGCAACAGGAGAAAAAATATCACCAAAATCAATTCCCGGCACTGGGAATAACCTTTTGCTACCAACCGAGCTTTGTATTTCTCCACCTTCCCTCATTTGTCTTCCTTTTAAACACCCATTTGCTGCCAATGGGTTTCCTTCCAGCTGGCAACTCCATCAGATCCTATGCCTCATTTTTGTGCAAAGATGCCATTTCGTCAACCATGGCCTCTTTCCAGAGTTTTCCATCTTCTAAATCCACTGCTTACTTCACATTTCTGGGATCATCATCAGTGACAGACAAAGCAAAATTTAAACAGAAAGCAGATGGAATATACCTTTCTGGCTGCCTTCTTTCTCAAACTGATCTTCTCACAGCTGAAGTTTGTGACTCTTCATCTTCTGATTCCTCCTCTACTACAGAGTCTGATTCTTTCTCCTTTAGTTCAAACTCTATCTTCATAGGTTCCTTTGGTTGGACTTCATGTTTAAT